>JAQIWP010000302.1:0-29664 GCA_034695525.1 Euzetes globulus
AGGTTGGGGGTATAAAAACGGTCAATTCCTGAGTTCTTCACAATAGAGATTTGGTCAAAGGCCTGATTAAAATTTAACATCAAGTTTGTCCTCTCAAAGATATAGTCTCTCTTCGGTATTCTTCAACAAACGATTCTGACTTATAAAAGCCATTCTCCAAAGTTGGTTGTAAGTGACAAACATTGAAAGGGAAGGTCTGAAATCGGTTGACTTGAATGGATTGGGTGTTGTCTTCAATAAAGTTGCGTAAGAAATGTTAAAATCCCAGGGCTTTCCCCTCCAACTCAAAGTTTTCCATTCGATGGTTTAAAACAAAGTTATAATTTGTACAGAACTTGTAATTTATAATCGAAACTGAATTTAAACCATTTGACGGACTCTAAGCAATCGGTGAATATAGTTATAGTTATCTTTGACACTGAAAGCCATGAAGTATTGACTGCCAAACATATGACTGAACGTTCGTTTGACACCAATTTAATGCCATTCAGGTCTGAGCCGTCGATTTGCCAATAATTGGTTCCAATAATCAGCAAAAGACTAATAACTGGAAACAAACGTCAAACAGAAAAATTAGCGAGTTTCAGATGGTCACTTGGTCACGCTCTGACAAACATTTTAGTTTTGATGTAAAAATGAGTTAAAAGACCACGAGCTTAAATAATTCTATTCGAAAACAATAAAAATGAAGACTTGACTACAAATTCAAAGGAATTGTTAGCATTTTATTTAACCATAATTTTTAGTATTGATATCCAGAAAAAGTTTAGTTGACCCGGAGCTTAGTTCTAAACCATCAAAAAATATCTTTCTTTTAAACAAATAGAAAGTCACTTTTCATTCTGTGCTGATATTCTTCACTATAATTTCGATTCTTTAACGAAAAATAAGGATATTATTGAAGCAATGAATAAATCAAAATCGAAGGCAGTGGTCAATAGTCGGCCGAAATTGAATGCGACCACAATTATAGCGGCCTTCCTATTAGTGATTCTTTCTTTGAGTCGCACCAAAAGTGACGAATTGTGTGAAAAGATTGTCGTCGACTCAATCACTGAACTGGAAAACGGATCCATCGTTATATTCAGTGCGAAAGAAGTCTGGTTTGCTGACCAGAAGCAAAAACAACTGACGGGTCCCTGTCCCATTCAGAATGTTTATAAAGAGATGTCCGGACCGGTGGACGCGGCCTTCACTATCAGCAAACACGAGACAATTACAGACTTCATCGGTTCCAGTGTTTACTTCGAAAACAAGAATTTCTTCACATTCAAGAACTTGGGCCAATACGAAGTGGAGTGGGGGTCACTCACATATCTGCCCCACAAAGCAGAACAAAAAGAAATGGGAAATAGTATTCCTGAGTCGCAAAAGTATATGAAACAGACTATTAGTTACGCGTATTTCGATCCGATTGAGTCGAAAACCAAACTGGCCTTCTCTGATGGCACTGTCCTGTCCTTCACATTCGATATGGGCGCCCAACACGACATTCCAGAGATCAGTTCAATCAGGAAAGAACTCAACAAATATGGCATTGAGAAAGTGCCCCGAACTTTGACCGCAGCCCTCACTATAACCACAAATAAAGTTTCGGAACTCTTTCTGTTTAGCGGATCGACATTTTGTCCGATAAAAATGAGTGACAAACCTATTGCCCAGACCTGTGATCTAAGACCTATCAAAGAGTTCCTGAATTGTGGTGCAATGAAACGAACGAATGAGATCTGTTTGGGCGGCTCTTCCGAAAATGCCGAAGCGCCCATCGCTGCCAAAGAGTCGCAGGAATCTGGCGGTCCAGTGATTGAGAAGAAATCAAATCCTGAAAGTAGAGTTCAGATTCGTAGTGATGATAACACGACACCCACACCAGCACCAAAAGCCAGCACTGGCTCCCAATTGTTGGCCTCAACTGCTTTTGTTCTTCCATTGATTTTCATTTTTATTCTCTTCGTTTAAATTTTTATTCATTTTTCACTTTTCCTTTAATTTAGTAGAAAAACAATAAAATATTCGTTTTTTATTATTCAGTGCTGAAGTAGTCTTTAACCATAATGGGTAGGGGAGGGAAGAAATGACCTGTACCAAATGTCGATAAGTTTCCATAAATTGATTCTAAAAAATTATGCTGAATACAAGTGATGGGCGCTTTGGGACTTTGGGTAGGGTCGCCCAAACAGAACTCATTCGTTCGTTTCATTGCACCACAATTCAGGAACTCTTTGATAGATCTTAGATCACAGGTCTGGGCAATAGGTCTGTCACTCATTTTTATCGGACAAAAAGTCGAAATCCATTAAACAGAAAGAGCTCCGAAACTTTATTTGTGTTAGAATTGAATAAATTTGATAAAAGGTTAGTTGAATCGAAGTGAATGTGAAATCAAAAATATGAAAGCCGTTGAAGAATATTCTCTTGAATGACGTTCTTTGAGTATTTCGATTAAAGATTGGTAAAGCGTTTTCAGAATTTATTAAGTTAATATTATCAACCATTTCACTCCAATCGTCTTGGTCAATCAACTTTGTCTTAAAATAAAGTTTTAATTTGTATATCATTTCAATATAAATTACATTATGACTTTCAACGACATTTAACAAAGATACATTTGTTCATTGAATTTTATAATAAAAGTTTAATGTAAAATAAATTGAGAGCAAATCATCAAAATAAGGGAAAATCAAAGAAAATAATGGATTACTAAATACTATTTGTTTAGCCATCACTTTCGACAATTCGCTCCAACGGTTTACTAATTAATTGGATAATTGCTGTGGTTATCGTGATTACAGAGAAGCCCAGCCATAGGCCACCTAAGCCTCCGAAATCGCAAATGAGCTGGATGAATGTTACCGATGGTGAGTGTCTGTAGACCTGATCTAAGACAGGTTTGCGGCTCAGCTGAAGTCCAGTTAGATTGTTGTGAGCATAGAACGGAATGTCAGCAAACTTATCAAATGTATACTGTTCCTCGACACAATCGTGCTGGCAGGTGCCCTCACATTCCAGGCGATAGTTGGTAAACTGGCACTTGTTAATTTTGCGACAGAATTTGTCCTCCGCTACCAAAAGAGCTTTTCGATAAAGAAGTCCACTTCTGGGCAAACATTTGCAGTTTTCCCGATATTTCCGAATTAAACATTTGGCAAAACAGTCATCGAAAGATTGAGACTCTTCTTCCGGGCCTTTCATAAGAATATAACATTACGAAAGGGCTTAGCTTTTCATAAGAGACAATGTTTACCTGTTTTATAGGGGAAACAATTTGTTGCGTAAGGCTTTTGTAGTAAATGTGAAACTGTTTTAGAAAATTGAATGTCATAGAAACGGGACCATTGATAGAGAGGAATGGAGGGATAGAATGAGGGAACCGGAATTGTGTTGGGAGCGTGCACCAAAGTTCTGGCCCTTAAATCGTTCTCAAAGGGATGGGCGCGTTGTGATTGATTGAGAGCATGACTGACATAAACAACTTTATTAGTTCTTTGCTCGTAATTAGAAGAGGACAGGAAAATGGAGGTCCTGTAGAGGTCTGAGTTGGTCTCATTGATGACAGTATCCAATTGAGACAAATAAGTGAAACAACGATAATCGCCATTCACCGACTCGATTGGTTGAGTCACTGAATCGCAAGAACTCATTTTATAGGCGCCCTTCACATTGGGTTTGGCGTCCAGAACACAGTCGTCATGAATGCCATACGAAAAGTCTTCGAGAAGTTGGAGAACCGTTCGATTGGATACAAGTTTCTCTTCGAATAGTTTATGCAAATATTTTCCTAAATTAATACAAAAAATTGGTTTTCATTTCGGTTATTGTTTTAATAAATTTGGAAGTTTGCAGAACTCGTGATCACAATGTCCTTCAAAGCGAAGAAGAAATGAATTAATTAAGTAACGATTGCCTTAAGACTATTCACATCAAACACTGTTTTTGCTTCATTTCCGAACTATTTTTATGTCTAAGACATGAAATGTATTGTTGATAATATTCTGAAGACATCACTTGAATTCTGATGTAAACATTGAATAAAAATGCATTTTATGATTCAGATGAAGGCTTAATGACAGCCAGATTTAAAACTTAGGCACTAGAAAAACAATATCAATTGAAGAAAGAAATTCAACTCTCATTCAAACACTGCCTATTGTAATGACTGAAACTGGATTTTTCGGAGTTTGCAAGAATAGATATTTTCCCCTCGAATTAGATGCTAAATTTTGCACGACTTCTCAAATTGTTTACATTTAAATATCAATTAAGTAAATGCATTAAATTATAAGAAATATTAGACAAGCTCACTTATGGATCCAGGGAGAGCAAACGCTTTCTAAAAATTTTGCTTAATTTGCGGAGGATTTTATAGAGTCAGATGATTCTATTCACTAAAATACCATAGGGCAATTATCCATATTTGGACATTTCCAAATTTAAAAGGATATTCACCCTTGAGCAACTCTGGATAAAAGTTCTACATGATTAATAAAGTAGGGGTGGCCACTAACCACTGGTTAGCCTTATATTTTCAATTCATTGTCAGATAATTTTGTGCCCAATTCTACAACAAAAATAGAATGTCTAATTCACACAAACTTTTAATAAAAATCTAAATTAATCATGCACAAACACATATACTGCCAAATTTACCAAAATAAATTACTTTAGCTCACTAAGAAAACAAAAATAAGTATTTAGCATACCTTTCATCTTTTGTTTATTCACTTTAGCGCTTTCTTCTTTGGTCCAGAAGTTGGGATCATTTCTCTGTAGACTTTCATTCTTGATCTGTTGGACTGCCTCATCATATTCAGGGTAGAGTTGAGCCAAATGGAAATGAGGAACAATATCTGGAAAGCAAACGGTTAGAGACGGATATTGGAACTTATAGTCCTCCGGAATCTCGTGTGCAAACGAAACGGTTGTTTTGTATTCCCAGTACTGTCTTAGGGCTAAATGGAAATGATAACAGAATCCAATTATCGATATGACAAATATTATGAAGAGATGTGGTCGAGTGCGACACACTTTGCGCACTCGTCTCTTAAAAGTGCTCTCTTGGGGAGTCTTCTCCGATGGTGTCTCTTTCGTTGCCGACATGTTTTGGCTAATGATTCTGGAAAGAAAGCACTAAATAATTGTTTAAGAGTCTAATTACGTCACTTTCGGTAATTTCCCTTAAGTTTGGATTTCCAGATATTTGTTAAGAACCGGTTCTTTGGAATAATCATTTAATTATCACTAATGTCATTCTGATAGCGATTAAGGCATAACAGAGAAGTCCAGTGAAGACAAAAAGCATTTAAATTCTAATTAGTATCATATAAATTACCCTTTAAATGACAAAAAACCAAGAAAATGAATATTAAAATATCATTTAATTGTTCTAATTGGCCAGGAGCAAATGAATTTACTAATGAAAAACTTTATCTGGACTCAGATATTGGATTAAATGTTTAATCCTTGAAAGAACCTTGATCGCAACCGATAATTATATTAATTGAGACATCGATTGACAGAAAGTAACCTATAATTGATGGCAAAGCAATAAAAATCAAAACTCTTTGTTTGGTTTAACAATTCATCGATTTATTGATTACTTTCATCATTCACTGAACATTAATCAAGCCTTGGCAGCTCTGGCGGAGGCTGCATATTCTGGCCGCGCATTCTTCGCTTTATCGATATCAGCCGGTCCTAAGAAATCTGCCTTTTCGTCACCAATACGTTCGTTGAGGTAAAAGAATTCAGGGGATGATTCGCAGGGAATGGAATCGTCTTCATGGTTGCAAGTTAGTTTGGACTGGTCGAAGCGCTGATTCAGACCACAGCCCATTGTGCTTTGCCTTTTACCCTGGCATATGTGGAAAAGCTTACAGCTTTCCCAGAAAAAAAATTATTGTTAATATGGCAAAAGCCTAATCAACTTTACCACAAATGCTGTCAATCTGTCAATAGATCAGACATTAAAAGCTTAGTCAAAAAACAAAATTGCAAGTTGGGATTTCCAACTATAGCAACAATATCCCTGTCTATCATAGATCAATTATAGTAAACATATTTCCTCTAATCACCGCACTTGACACCTGTGGGTTCAGACAATTTGCATCTTCTCACTTACTCATTATCGACGTCAGCGTAATATCCATCAGAAGAACACTTGAAATTCTTCTTGATATCAGTGAGGCCCAACTGTTCCTGGACACCGGCTGGGAGATCGTAGGCAGCACGCTTCAACTGAAACATAGTTTGACAAACTGTTCAAAAAATGCAAGTTTTACCCGAAGAGAAGCCGTCAAATGCAGTGAAATGAGAGAAATGAAGAGAAGTTGGAAACGCATTGTTGGGAAACAGAAGCGAAATGAAGAGCAAAACTAGTACTCAATCGACTACTTCTAAATAGTACTACTTTATAATTACATTACTGTCGACATCACAGCCTTGACATACATTTTATTGATTTTATTTGAGATTTTTTATGAAATTTATTTTACAGTTAAATATTTTTAAAAGTCAGGTCTGGCCACCCGCGCCCTCTCGATGTCTGTTTCGTCCAAAAATGGTACGTTCATTCCGATTCGTTCATTCAGGTCAAAAAACATTGGGGACGCCTCACAGGGAATAGCATCGTCTTCGTGTCTGGAAAACATAAAAGAGGGGGTCATTCTCACCGGAGGCCTTTCCATAGGATAGGCAGACCTGCAAGCGAAGGACGACTGATCCCACACTGTCTTGTTACCACAAACGAAAGTTTCGTGAAGTAGTTCCTGTGAAAGAGGTGTGCCCAAACAATTATCCTTGTCAATGCCTACAACTCATATCTATGTCTTACATTCTGTCCGCCAGCCTTATTGTGGGTAAGGCAACGATGGAACAATTTGCAGCTAAAAATGAGCATGATAATATTAGAAATTCATTCTATTTACTAATTTTATAACAAATGATTCCGAACTAAATAGAAGTTATCATTAAAAAAAACGTGCGCTAAAAGAGTGAATGACTGGTTCCGTTCGTGAATTACATGAACTCAATATGGGATTCCATATTTTTAGACAATTATGGATTCTAAGGTCAATGACTTCAATTGATTATCACCTGTCAATCGCTTTCAATCGCTTTCAATCGCCGCTAAATTATATACCCGATCGGACACAACAAACCATTTCAACCCGAATGCAATTTTCATTGAATTGTCATAAAAAGGAGATTCAATTCAGACGTTTAATTGAAATCGAAAAATAGCTAACAATCGATCAAAGCTCTGAATAATCTTTAGCTATGGATTCGAATATAAATTAGCAGAAAATTGTTACAAACGTTCAATACTGTTGTCCTATTTTGAAACTATACTGAAAAATTTCAAAAAATGAAATCTAGCACCTTTCCTTCCTTCACTATTTGGCTTTAAAAGAATACATCGAACAAACAATTTATTCAAAGGTCAATTCTAAAAGTTCAAACGAAATCTAGAAAATCTTGAAATGAATTCTAATTGCAATCAATTGAATAGAAAGCGTTGAGTTAATAGCAAATTGCCGTAAAAGTCATGAAATGAATATTCAAATGTCATAGATGATTTTAAAATTCTAAGTAATCGTTTACTATTTGATTATTGAATAGAACTAATCAATTATTATTAATCATAAAATTCCTGAATTTAAAGAAAAGGGAAATTTTGTAAACATTACAAGTTTTTCATTGAGTGCATTAAGTATTGAAAGCTTTTGAAGTACTCACTCATTGTCGACATCAGCAAAGTATCCGTCCCCGGGACAGTTGAATGTTGTTTTTATTTGGCGACCAACAATTTCCTCGGCACCGGCCGGCAAGTTATAAGCCGCTCTCTTCCGCTAAATACACGTCAGAATAAATAGAACCAAGAATTCCTTATCAAAATTCTTTAAAAAACAGACCCTTATGTTAAGCGAAGGAACGGATAAAAAGAGCGAAAGTAAGCAAAGAGCTGTAGGGATGTGGAGTGACATATCAACTGATTTAAATGAAGAAAGGCCTGGCTTTCATTTTCATCCTTTTATATAGTCTAGTCACAAGTGTTGCGGTTATAGCACCTAACTTTTGGGGCCAATTCTTTCTTGAAAGTAATACCTGTTTGGCAATGTTTGGGCAAAAAAAGTATGTCAAAGAATAGATGATAGGATGTATTTGACATCCTTTGGAATCCTTCCTCAACTTTATGTTATCTTTAGGGCAAAATACAAAACTTAATTATTGGATTTCAATGTTTCAAATGTTTGTCTTAAACAAATCGATTAGCTTTTCTTATCTTTTAAACTTTTTTCTATTATTTTTTCGATATTTTATTTTGAAAAACGTTTCAAAACTGTTATTTTAAAAGATATTCATTTTGAATGGAAAATGTGATAAAATATTCTGAATTTTAAAAGGTTTTGTTTGAAGCTTTTAAAAGATATATTGTCTTAAATCATATTTCATTTGTCGGAAGCACTGATCGGAAAAATATATTTTGAATAATTGAAGAGTAAATAAAAATATTAAAACATTGACTGATAACACGAAAGAAGAATAACTGTCTGAATAACTTTCAATACATTTCACGGCATTCACTGATCAAAATGATTGAATTCATTACTCCTCTCAAATGTTTGACGTTAAAACAAACGAGTATGGTCAGCTTTGACTCAATCAAAGTTTAGTTTCTTTTTTTTCCCATTACAGAAAGCGAAACTCAGTTTTGAGCTATTTAGTTCACCTAGCTTATCCTATCAACACGATCTGTTTTGTTACTAATTTTTCCGCAAATGATAACTAATTGTTAATGAATTCATATGTAATTGAATTAAAATAAATTTAAGTAAAGCTTGAATTCAATGAATTTCAATGTAAGAAAAGATTCTCAAATGAAGATAATTGTAGCGAGTAGTGAAAAGCCAAGGTTTTTCAAGAATACATGGAATTGGCTAACTAATAAATAATTTACAAGGTAAGCATTTGCAAAATAATAAGCATTGGCAAAAAGTAGACAATTAAAATCAAACACATTCCCCTACAAACTGATATCATTAAGGCAGTCAATTAAAAACAAGTGAAATCTTCAAATCCAAACTAATCCTAAAATAAATAAATGTTTGATAAAAATAGGTAATAGGTAATTCAATTTGAATTTGTTATGTTTTTCTAAGGAAATGATTGAAAGTTTGGCCAAAATGTTTCTAAATTGGGAATAATTTTAGCAATAATTTTATGCTTTCTTATTTTTTAATTTAAAACAATAAAAACTTTTAATAAGCAATTTTTAAAATCTCGAGAATTATATTGAAGACAAGCGCTTACAGAGAAAATGATTAATCGATTAAATAAGAAAGGACATCACAAAGGACCTATTTTTAGTAGTTTATAGAAAACAAAGAAAATTTTCAATTTCTATTGAAATTAGCAAAATTATGTAACCCATTACGAACTACCCATTCAATAATTTCAATTTTACACTACGTCATTAACAAATTGGCATGATCAATCCAAGAAACATCCAAAAATGGAACTTTAAGAGTAATAGCCATTATATTTAGAAGAGGAAAAGGGAATCGTTTATTGTTATGAAATGCCGATTGAATTTTGATCAGTCATATCCTTTCATTGATTTTTTCGTTACATCAAAATTGAAAACTAATTTAAATTTCAATTGAAAACTATTAAAAAGGAACTGATTTGCATACAAACACAGTTATATTTGAATCAATTCCCTTCATTTCTCCTTCCTATTAGTCTTATTTTAAAATCAGTGTCACTTTAATCATTTTGAATTTAAATTCTGTCTCTCGCTTTTACTTCAATTCTTTTGAAATGAGCGAGTGTCAAATAAGGCAATGCTGTCATAGTTTGACATCTCTTACTTTTGCATCACCTCAACAGATGTAGTCTCGACTTTATAATAGCAGCTCTTCTATCGATACTAAACATTTCTATCATATTATAGTTTGCATGGGTTTGTTTTTCAATTGTAACAAGTTGTAACATTTCATCTTAGATTATATTTTCTCTAATAAATTCTGATTGCTTAAAATATTCAGTTAAAAAAACACTTGAATCATATCTATGAACAATATTTGACTAGACAATCTAGCGGTGATCAAAAGAATAGAATTAAGTTTGAAGCCCTTTCAACAACAAATGCAAACAATATTATAATCTTGTAAATTATCATAATCTGAATCATTGTGTAAGAGAAACACTCGTTTTATTCAAGTAAAGAGAAACTAATGATTTGAATGCATAACAAAAAAAATGTAAACCACTTTCGAGGCAAAGGAAGCGCTTTGTTTGCGAACCGAACGTAACGTAATATATGAGAAGAGTTCCACTTATTATGCAATAAAAATATTTTCGTCCAGTTTTTTATGGATTGAAAACCGACTGACAATTGAATATTGAAATCGAGAGAAAAAAATATATCGATTTCTACCGCTATTTGTGTTCAACAATAAAAACATATGATTTGATTAATGAATGAAAGCAATTAAAAGTCACTCAACTGTTCATTCAAAGAGTCAGTCGTCGATCTCGTTATTTCTTGTTTATTAATAAAATCGATAATAATATGTCAATTAGTTGGCAATTAGGCTTGTTTACTATATGTTTTGCATGATAACATCATATTTGATGCGATAAAAACGCCCCAAAAATTAAGATGAGTTTGAAATTCGCAAAAATCAAAATAAAAACATTAAAGCATTCAAACGACAAACCAATCGATTGTTGTAAACATGGGCTCATTGAAAGTGTGCTTAAATTGTGATTAAATCAATTGATTCGTGATTTTCTGCGATAATTACTTGTATTAAGAAATACATCCGAAGATTATCTGAAAATTATATTTAATGAAAATGTGATTAAAGTCAGAAATATTTGATTGATTTGTGTTTAAGTTTGAATTGAAGACTCAAGCGATGTCTAAGATTATATTGAAAAGCCATTTAATTATGTTGATATTAACCTATCACAATACCGAAGGTAAGTCTTCACCTGCAATTAATTTCACTAATAAATCATTTCCATTGACTTGTACTTGATTGTTCTTGCTTTTTAAATAATTTTCAAATTGTCTGAAATTCTTAATTTCCTTAAGAATTGGCATTTTTTCAATCAATTCAAATGTGGAATAAATTGAATTTTTAATCTTTTATTAATTATGTAATACAAAGGTTTTGATGAAAACCGAAAGTATTTCAAAAGTGAAGATTAAGTGCTATTGAAGTGTTGGGTCACTCTATATGTCGATTGTTTGCCAGACCTGATTGTCGGTCGTCTGCCGATCAGTTCATAGATAACTACAGGGATGACCAAAGTGTCCTTCCCTTTGAATTTGACAGTTGCAAAATACCAATCAGATCACCTAGATATTTTTAGGCCTAATGGTCAATTTTATATACTCAGGTAAATTTAAGTGGAAATACTTGGCCATTTAACTCAAACTTTCAAAATGATGAAAAAAGGCAGGTGGTCAGGTGTGCTCTTGGCTATCCCTGAACAACATTAAAACACGATTACAAACAAAGGGCCAGAATTACGATAGAGTTTTGTTTTCAAACTGTAGTCACAATAATTGGTTTTCAATTATTTAATAGACTTCTAATGGAAATCCATTCGTCTGTTATTATAGACCAGTTTTTATTCAATTCAACGAATGAATAATAGGCTATAACTCGAGGAAGACATTAGTTTTTTCATTTAAAGCCTATTATATGAACTCTTCATTACAATAAAAGCTTTGTTTGAAATGTCTTTTCGCTGAACTAACCCTTGATTTGTGACAACGATTCAAATGCGAAGAAATACATTTATTTGAGTTTAAGGTCAATGAGAAAAAAAATGAAACAACTTTTCCATTCTATTGGTTCATATTACTGATTGATCGCTGGAATGATTTTTTGTCATCCCTTCCCTCTTTCCACTATAAGTCCATTAATAAATATTCTGTAATTTCATTTCTTATCATCAATTTTGTGAATTTTTATAAACAAATTTAATCGATTTTTCTCTCCGGGCTTTGAATAAGTTATTGACTAAAATTACAGATAAAATGCTTTTCATATACTTTTAATATTCTCTGCCATTAAATCAAAACCTATTTGTTATTCAACTAATGCTTTATCGACTCATGTCTAACATTACAGACGTTATATCTCTATAATTATCCCAAGAATATGAATAAACTCTTTCACTATTCTTACAAAAATGCTTTTTTAGCGAATAAATGTTTGACGTCTGTATTGGTCTCCAGTTTAGTCAGTCTTCTCCTCTGATCATAATTATAATGTTTACCATTTTATCCTAACTTTTATCCAAATTTCAATTGAATAATAAGTATGAGATTTGTTTGAAACTCTTGTCTTGTAACATTTATTATTCCTCAAGACAGTATTACCTCACATCTATGAGCAAAATATTCATTTTTTCATCCTGATTAGTAAACATGGTAAAATTATCGACAATTAAATTACTGAACAAGTTTTCTTTCATAATCTATTTTCGGATGACCCATGTCCATCACTATTTTAGACACGTTTCTATCTTTATCCGAATGAGTTAAGGTTTCAAAACAAGTTACCAGGCAGATTATGAAATGAAACTAGTGTCATTTGGTAGATATGATGAGCTAAATATAATAAATAAATTGTTTAAAACAGGGCAAAACCCCAACAAACTTGAATAATTAAAAACTTGGGCTAAACTCATAGACCGTATTAGCTAGAGTACATTGTTAGAGTACATTGATAAATAGTAGTCAAAATGTGAACCATATTTGTGGTTATATGGTATGTGAGTCCTACTTCCTGGTCATTGTTGGTTAGTCAAGCGTTGGCTGATCTCAAACTCTTTAGACTAAAAGTCTGTAAAAATCTTAGGGTTAAGACTTTGATTATTGTTTTGATGTGTTGTCTCTCTCTGTTTACTCCCACATCAAAAGCTAAACCAAATTTAAAGCCTGGGCCTGTTGTCTGCCTATCCATTCTCTGTTAATTTCAGATTAGAAGTAATGTTCCCAGACATTTTTTTCAAATAAACTCCTAAATTAATAGCGATTAGCCTAAAAAGTTGTCTTTTTGTTTAGTTTGTGTGAAAATTATGTCTTATTTTCTCCAAAACTTCTATTATTCTGTAATTCTATTCAGTTGTCTTCAATACTATTATTTCGGAACTTTTTTTATTCTCAAACGATTTTAATTTGAATTTTTATTCGACACATACAGACATAAAACCCAAAAACTTTTTTACTCTTCAGTTGTCTCTGAGATCTTGTTTAATAAGTTTGTCTCAGAAGTTATTATTCAAATAATAATATGCTGTGCTTCCAAAGGTTTTGTCTCAATAAGAAAGGTATACACAAATCAATTCGTAATATAACTATAATTTATTTTACAGTAAATAAGTTGTCATTTCATTCAAAAGAAGTGTAGAATTCATTAATAAATTATTTCTTTGTTTTCCTCTCAATTTATTCCATGTTAACAATTCCACGTAAATAAATCATTTCATTTATAAATAACGGATTTTCCAATTTTCAGGTCAAATAACGGCTAATGAAATGTGCTTTAATGACAAGGGGGAATTTGTCAAACAAGGTGAACAATATTTTCCCCTTGGCTCCGATATTTGCACTCAGGTTTGTTACCAAAATCTAATTCATTTGTCTTTTCTATGTTTTCTAAACTTGTTTTTTCATTCATTTTTCATTTGATGCAAATTTTTCAAAACATGAGGCAATTTCTTACGAAATAATAGCTTCGAGAAATGTTTTCTATTTATTTCAAATATATTAATAATTATCTTTAAGTTGAAAATATTTAGTCTAAAGAAAATATTTCAAAATAAATGTTATTAAAAATTTTGTCTATTATTGTAATTTTAATTGTTATTTTCAACCAATGATTACTCTTAAGTTTGTGAATTTCATGTGTTATTTCAAATTTTTATGTCATTAAATCTAAAGTCTTTTCGACACATTGACTGAGTTTTGGAAAAATAGCAATTTTCTCACTTTTCTCACAAATTTTATGGGTTTCCCATCAATTTTCTGGTAAACCTATCGCTCAGAACTAATTTGACGATTGACTGAACAGTTGGTCTATAATTAAATTGAACTTTTAGCTAAAATTCGAACTTTTCCTCATAATTAACCAGGATATTTTTTAGAAATTTTCTATTAATATTGTTATGAAACGTTTTGTTGATTGGAAATAAATTTGTTTATCGGTCCTTACAGTGCACTTGTCTGAACGGTAGACCTGAAATGTGCATAAGTGTGCTGTGCTCTCCACCAGAGAAGTGCAGGTAATTAAAAATTAATCAATTTTTTTCTTCAGACGGATTTCCTCTGGATTTTGAATCGAATGTTTGAAACTTGACTTATATTTTGCAGACAATATCATGCGGTGAATGACAAGTGCTGTGAATTTGTTTGTTTGGACGGAGACTTTACCGCTCAGAACAATGGAATGAAGGTCTTCAACACAACTATTATTAGAGGCAATGGAGACAATAGAAGTCACGGATCGGTTACCACTAATAATCTCGGTTTGCATCCAAATTCTATTTTAATCCCTTAATTAAAGGCCAATGCTTTTAATTAATAGGTCTGCGCCTAATCGCCAGTACAATCACGTCGTTTCTGATTCTGGCCCTCCTTTTGTTTATGATTCATCGCTTAAGACAACGAAGACTTCTTCTAATGATTAGAAGTAATTGAAACCAATTATTGTCTCATTTCGACAATAATTTTAATGATTTTGATTTATTCTTAAGGATTACAAACCCGTCGTTTAGAACAAGTGAATGGTCTGTCGACAGACAATTCCAATTTGGGATACCTGTCTGCTCACGACCAATATGACTTTGGCGGCTCATTCAATGAGCCCCCACCGCCCTACACATTTTGGAAACCCCCCGAACACTTTATACCTCCTGGAGAGGCACCGCCTCCTTATGACGACTCCGTCGGAATAACAGTCGTTCCTTGTTTTGATGTGACCAACCATTCAGTTAACAGAATCAACATAACTGGCAATTGTATTGTGGGTTCGCCCACACCCTTTCAACAGACCCATATGATCAGTGCTGGCACCCATCCAACCATCTGTTCCGGTGGTCAGCCATTCATTACGACTGGTCTGACATCAATGGCTCCAATAATCGATACAATCAGTTCAGACAACTGTTACGAACACATAACTGTTGTGCGAATCAATGACTCACACAATAACCAAAATATTGTAAATAATTGTAATAATAATATTGATGTGAATGTTGTCGACGACACAGTTGTGGTCGAGAACAGCAACACTTACAGTGATTCTACCTCTACGTCATCTATAGCCTCATCTGGGTCTTCATCAGAAGGATTCAACTCTCCGTCTAATTGTTCAGTCATTAGTTCTTCATCGCAGTCGACACCCACTCAGTCAACGGTCAGACGTTTAGACAACGATAACAGCAGACAATAAGTCTTATTGACTCCAATCAGATGACAACAACACTTATTTCCAATTGTTCTCAACTGTTCATTACTGAGACCTCCCATTAAGACGATTAGAAGATCTTCAACATCCAAGCCGTCGACTGCTAAGTAGGAGATCCAACCGATCCGTCATTATGTCAGTTGAGACATATAGTCAACCACTTTGGGGTCCAATCGCTTCGTGTGTGTCATCTGAACAGTAAAATCAATGCATTTCTTATGTGATATAAAAATGCGTTTAGTCTTTGGTTCAGTCATTAGTCGTTTCTCTCATCGAATCTCAAAATAATTTCTCCGAAGTTATAGTTTTCTGAAAACTTAACTCAAAGGACAAAACAATTGGAAATAATGTGTTTTGATTGTGTATTGTATTTAATAAGACAATTAGTCAATTGTTTTTGGGATTTGTGCTGTTGTTGTGCCGCAAAAATCTTATAATTAGTGCAAAAAATAATTGCTTTTCAAGTGATTTTATTGACCTCTTTATAACATTTAAGACTACAAACAAATTGTTTAGTTTTTGAACACAAATACTTCTTCTCGTTTTCACAGCCATTTCGGGAACACTTCAACCTTTCGATGGTAGAGGACCGCCGGCGCTGCGATGCCTTCTTCGGCGCCATTAGCTGCTCCAAAGGCATGCCAGCCGGCAGACAAATGAAAATGCCATCATGGCAGTTCTTGTAAGTCACTTTCGGTGCATTCGTTTTCTTCTTCTTCTTTACCTTTTGTGCTAATTCTTGTCTTTTTCTTAATAACCTATCGATCGTCTGTTTCTTATCCTTTTCCTTCTTTTCCTCTGCCTGTTGTCTTCTTCGCCGGTCTTTCAATAGTTTTCTTTCAATCATTTCTTCACTCATTGTTTTGTCTGACTCTTGACTTGCAATTGATTTAATTGATTCTGACTTCCCTTTCAGAGACTTGTTCTCCAGAAGCGCTCTCTGAAGACATATTTAATCATTGATTAAAAACACCAAAAATTTTAAATTATTTTATTATATAATCATTAAAATGTAAATTCAATTAAAAACAATGTATTTCTGAGCGACAATTATTACTGACCTGTCGGGCAGTCATTAGCTTCGGGTCTCTTATCTTTTTGAGTTCGTCATCGACTTCATGTAGTCTTCCCTCTTCGAGGGCGTCCAACCACTCTTCCTCTTCGTCTGGTTCTCCAATTTCTTCAACTGTGGCCTCTTCTTCTAAGCCGTAATTAACTTCTTCCTCTTCCTCTTCAAAACCTATGGACAAATCCAACTCTTCTTCGACTGAGTTCTCGTCAATTGACTCTTCAGTAGAAATGTTTTGAATTGAATTAAAGTTTGTTTTGAAACAAAAATTATCTTACGATTTGTTGGAATGGAATTCTGTGAACGTATGGATGATTTGATTACACTTTAAGTGAAGAAAAGAAATTTAATTAAGTATTAGATTTCATTTGAAACAAATTTATTTGAAACAAATTTATTTTAAAGAAATCAAACCTCTTTTCTCCGAGGGTTTGGCCCCCGATCTTAATGGTCAGTTTGAGAGGAGTTTTATCCCCGGTTTCCTCATTAGTTTGCTGGTCATGTCTTTTATTATATCTGTAACCCTTCCTCTGCTTTCTTTCGTCTTTTAAACGACAAAAACAATTGAAATAAATGAGTTCATCAATTGATTGAATTACCAGTCGGTCCATCAGTTGGAGATTTTTTCTGTTTAGTTGACATGATGAACACTATCTAGGTCATAATAAAATTAAATTCTCTTTTAAAACAATTCAAGAACAAAATCGATTTAAAATAGATAGTTATTAATAAAATTATTATTTAGTTTTAACCTATAATTTAAGCAAATTAACTCATTTTCTTTGGTTAACTATGTTAAAAAAGATGAAAGTGACCTTGTTATTCGAATACAGAAATCCATTGTAAAATGTTAATGAATGAAAGCATGAACATTTTATTTTAAATTTGAAACGAGAATGTCCATGAAATTGGCCCAAAAGCTCTATTATTGTAAGAACATTGAAGTTGAAGACCTTGAAAGTGCGATCCCGACTCCAATTTCTCATTTAATTCAAGGGAGGGATGACTGCAACGACAACTCACACAATGACAGGATATATGAATACCTTTTGAATTGTGGTTTAGGTTATAGTCGTACCAAAAGGTTATTCAAATCATTAGCAAAATGTTTGAAATTAGAGATGGAGTTAAAGAGGATTGCGTTGCAATCGAGGCTATGATTAAAGAACTGGCTGTTTATGAAAATATGCCGAACGAACCGGCAATCGGTCGCCAAATACTAGAGAGGGAGGCATTCGGTGGACAACCACTGTTGCGAACTATGGTTGCAGAGGATAAGTCCACCAAACAATTAATAGCATATGCCCTCTATTTCTTCAAATATTCGACTTATACCGGCAAAAGTCTATATTTAGAGGATCTGTACGTCAAACCCAATTACAGACAAGTAGGAGTGGGTGGGCTACTTCTGACAGCTGTGACAAAACAGGCGGCACTTCACTTATGCCAATACGCAGAGTGGAGTTGTTTGGATTGGAACCAAAACTCCATCAACTTTTACAATAAATTCGGAGCTAAGGAACGGCCGGAGAGTAAGGGATGGCTTTCATTCAAACTCGACAAACAACAAATTGAATCCGTAATCAATGAAAGCGACAAAAATAATGATTGAATTGATATTAATTTATTTTATGATCAGAATGTAATTTGAGTCAAATCAAGAATAAAAGTTAAAATTTAAAAAATGTCTCAAAAATATTCATTGAATGACATTTGAAGCCAAGTTTCAATGTCATCGATAATAGCCAAGGATTGTTAAACAAGTATAATTGTTGCAGGAAAAAAGAACAAGAGAAAAATTTAAGAAAAGTAAGTAATGCAATTAGAGTCTAGATGTTATTGAAAACCTTTCATTAGATCTTTTGTCAAAAGTATAATTATATGACATTAATATTAGAGAAGATATGGCTTCCCTTCAAATGCATGGCCTTCTCTTCTGTTGACATTCAGAGAGATTTTCATTGAAATACTGCATCATTTTGTTTGAACAATCGCTATGACCTCCACTATATTTGATGTGAGACAATGTGCTAAAGAGGACAGTATGGCTGTCGAACAGATGATCAAAGAGTTGGCCATTTATGAGAACCTGACGGACAAGCCTATGATAGATCGACATATGATAGAGAAAGACTGGTTCGGCGACAACAAACTTTACTGGATATTTGTCGCACAATTATTAGAGACAAACGAATTGATTGGATATGTCTTCTGTTTCTACAAGAACTCCACTCAAAGCGATCCAACTCTATGGATGAAAGACTTATTTGTTAAGTCCGATTACCGTCATTTAGGGGTGGGTCGGGTTCTATTAACAGCAGCTACCAAATGTGCTGTTCACCTATCGTGCGATCAATTGGAATGGAAGTGTTGGAACTGGAATCACAGTTCCATTCGGTTTTACAAGAAATTCGGTGGAATAGTATTGGCAGAGAGCGAGGGATGGCTTATGTTTAGACTCGACAAACAGCAAATCAAAGAAATAGCCAACAGATCAGACACTAAATGATTATTAAAACCATCTTAATCAATATTCGTCTATTGGATCTAAATATAATCTATCAAATTAATTGCAAACTAAATATACAAGAGATAAATGAAGTTCTTAGAACTGATTAGTTTCTGGTTTTGAAATCCTTTGAAATATTGAGTAACTCGATTTCGCTTTTATTTAAAATAGGACAAAAACTTATTAGATCATCAGTGTCAACCCCGACACAGTTCACTGGCTTTCAATTCAAACTTTTATCAAATATTTTCAATTTTTGTTAATTTGGAGAAAAGTTTTATTTGATTTCATAATAAAAAGGAATAATGTTTCGAATTAGAGACGGAATTAAAGAGGACTGCATTGCCATCGAAATGATGATCAAAGAGCTGGCAGTCTATGAAAATCAACTGAAGAGTGGTCCGGCAATCGATCGTCATATACTGGAAAGGGATGCATTCGGTGAACAAAGACTGTTACGAGTAATGGTTGTCGAAGAGAAGGGCAGCAAACGATTGATAGGATATGCCCTTTATTTCTTCAAATATTCGACTTATACCGGCAAAAGTCTATATTTAGAAGACCTTTACGTCAAATCTAATTACCGGCACTTGGGAGCGGGTCGGGTACTTCTGAAGGCTGTGACAAAACAGGCGGCACATCACTTATGCCAATACGCAGAATGGACTTGTTTAGATTGGAATCAAAGCTCAATCAGCTTTTACAGGAAGTTCGGAGCTAAGGAACAGCCGGGGAGTAAGGGATGGCTTTCATTCAAACTCGGCAAACAACAAATTCAATGCATAATCAATGAAAGCGATAAAAGTAACGATTGAAACAATTTTTAAATGTTAGTTAAATATTAAACTATTTAAATGTTTGAACAGAATGTAACTCAAATCAAATAAAGAATAAAATGTAGAAAAAGTGAATAAATAATTAATTTTTATTTTTTATTTTAAATATTGAAAACTAGAGTACGTTTAGAACTCTCACCAAATTGATAACAATTTCAATGCTATCAATACTTTGGTTTCTTTGGATACTATACTGAATAATAACTAAAGTGTTTCTCTTAATTCTGAACAAAATATTAAATTTTCCAGTTTTTGATTTCTAAAAAAGTTTCTAAAAAAGAATACCAAGAATAATGTTCCGAATTAGAGAAGGCCTAAAACAAGACTGCGCTGCAATCGCGACTATGATTAAAGAGCTGACAGTCTATGAAAAGATGCCAGGTGAACCCAAAATTGATCGCCAAATACTAGAAAGGGACGGATTCGGCGAACAAAGACTATTGAGGACAATGGTTGCCGAAGCAAATGATAGCAAACAACTGATAGGATGTGCCGTCTATTTCTTCAAGTTTTCAACTTATAAAGGGAAATGTGTTTATCTCGAAGATCTCTATGTAAACCCCAATTACCGTCAATCGGGGGCGGGCCGGGCGCTTATGAAAGCCGTGGCCAAACAAGCGGCTAAACATTCTTGTGATTATTTTGAGTGGTTATGTTCTGATTGGAACCACAAATCTATCAACTTTTACAAGAAATTTGGGGCTAAGGAACAGCCAGAATGTAATTTACCCCTGGTCGGGCAGATCTCATTCAAACTGGACAAACAGCAAATTGAATGCATTGTTAATGAAAATGACAAAAATAATAATTAAAAATAACCAATAAATTAGTTAAATATCTGCACAAAATTGAACTGAAGTCAAATAAAGAATCAAAAATATATAAAATGATTCTATTTAGCTCTTGGTAGTTGTGTGAGCATATAATATTAATTTATATAATATTAATTTCACTTACTTTTTTCACAACTTTAATGACTTTTTCTTAAAGTTTCAGATATTTCGTAAGTGAAATAATTATTTAAATTAATTTAAAATGATTTTAATCATTAAATTTTGGTTTTTAAATGGTTATCAATTTTGAAAACTAGAGTACGTTTAGAACTTGATTGATAAGACTTTCAATGCCATCAATAATAGTATCTTTAAATTCAAAACTGTGAATAAAAGTCGATATAATTTTGTTAAATATATCATATTTTTGGTCAACTCTTAAACGGATTTTATTATAAATATGTTCCGAATCAGATACGGAACCAAAGATGACTGCATTGCCATTGAGGGTATGATCAATGAGCTGGCTATCTTTGAAATGATGGAGACACCCAAGATAGATCATAAAGTATTGGAAAGGGACGGCTTTGGTGACCAAAGACTGTTTTGGACTGTTGTGGCTGAAATGGTGGACAGTGGACAACTGGTCGGTTACCCTCTCTTTTTCAATAAATACTCGACTTTGAAAGGCAAAGGTCTTTGGTTATGCGATTTCTATGTAAAGGCTGAG
This sequence comes from Euzetes globulus, assembly GCA_034695525.1. Classification (NCBI taxonomy): domain Eukaryota; kingdom Metazoa; phylum Arthropoda; class Arachnida; order Sarcoptiformes; family Euzetidae; genus Euzetes; species Euzetes globulus. The sequence continues at coordinate 21,409 of JAQIWP010000302.1, forward strand.
CAGAGGGGTCTAGGGGTTGGCCGGTCACTGTTCAAAGCAATGGTCAAACATGCAGCCGACACTTCTTGCAATACTCTGGAGTGGAATTGTTTGCAGTGGAACCACAACTCCGTCAACTTTTACAAGAAGTTTGGAGCTAAAGAGAAGCCGGAGAGTAAGGAATGGCTTTCATTTGAACTCAACAAACAACAAATTCAATCCATAAGCAATGAAACTGACAAAAGTGATCATTAAATTAATGTATTTAAATATCTGCACAGAATGTAAATTAAGTCAAATGAAGAATAAAATGTATAAAAACTTTTCAAATTTGAATCCAAATGTTATATTAAACTCGATTTTTATTATATTTAATGTCTTAACTAATTTCCCTTCTTTTTAAACATTAAAATTATACATTAATTTTGAATGAAGTGATTTACTCTTTGTAGTGATTTAATTTGTGAATCAGTTTTGACCTTGATAACAACTAGGAATTGCCTGTAGAATAGTGTGAACATGGCTAATCTAATAATCGAATTTTCAAATTTTGAAAGTGATTTCAAAATTGAAAACTAGAGTACGTTTTGCATTAGTTCTCAACACAAGTGATAACACACTCAATGCCATCAAAAATAGTGTCTATAAATCCAATGTTTGATATAAAAACTGGAGTTATTTCTCAAAAATATTCACTTTTTTCACTCATTTCGAGTCAATTCTTAAACTGATTTCACAATAAATATGTTCCGAATCAGAGACGGAACTAAAGAGGACTGCATTGCCATCGAAGGTATGATCAAAGAGCTGGCTATCTATGAGAAGATGCCGGACGGACCCAAAATAGACCACAAAGTATTAGAAAGAGACGGGTTTGGCGATCAAAAACTGTTCTGGACTGTTGTCGCTGAGATGGTGGACAGTGGAGAGCCGGTCGGATACGCTCTCTTCTTCATTAAATACTCGACTTGGCAAGGCAAAGGTCTTTGGCTAGAAGATATCTATGTGAAGCCTGAGCGCCGACAACTTGGAATCGGTGGCTCATTATTCAGAGCAGTGGCCAAACATGCGGTCAGCACTTCATGTCAAAGACTTGAGTGGAATTGTTTGGACTGGAATCAGAACTCCATTTGCTTTTACAAGAAGTTCGGGGCCACTAATCTAACAGAGTCTGAGGGATGGAACACATTTAGGCTCGACAGCCAACAGTTGGCACAACTCGACTGCCCAACAAAATCACCAAGCTTAATTTAGCGACAACCACTCAACCATTGTTTTAATGGCTTTTTTATAACCACTAAATAAATTGGACTCATTTTTGACAGAACATTAAATCTAATTATAGATAATAGCATGCTCATATTGCATGCTATGTATAAATTAAATTCATAATTTGATTGACACTTACATTAAGTTCGACAACAAATGAATATCTCCTGAATTACTGTTGACTTCACTGAAGACATGAGTTTTTTAAGTAAAAATCGATATAAATATTGTAATAAAAAGCAAAATATTTTTAGGTTTTATTGTAATGCAAATAAATTAGACTAAAATAGCGGTGAAAATATCGATTTTTAAAAGAAAACTAAAAATAATTCATAAGTTCTTCATTCATTTGAACCGAGAGATAAAAATCAATAACAAAATCAATATTTTGAACTGAGCTTCAACATATCTCAACACATCAGTACAGATTCTGTTCATTTTCTGTTGACAAATATCGTTGAAAATACAGGTTTAAAGTGAACAAAATATTTTGCTTGTTATGAAAGTATTTGACGATTGTCTAAAACAGTCCACAAATCGCATGACTTAAAGATATAAATTGAATAAACATTCAAAAGTTTTCCTTAAAAATTCATTTGATCCGCACTTTAAGCGATCATTTGCTAATTCATTGATTATTTGATTATCTCGATTAATATGAATCAATTAGAGTGATATTCATTATTTACCACTTATTCTGATATTTCATGAATAAAATAACCAATGAATTAATAATGTTTTGTATTAATTCCTAACCGATTGGAAAGAGGCAGTTGTCGTACATTCCTGGGTTAATACCAAGAAATTGCCGGTCATTACATTTCTTATTTATTTGTTTTGTGATACTTTCAAAGTTTATTTTTAAACAATCGCTGGAAATGTTGTCTTCGGTCGTATGGAGTGATGGCATAACCTATGGTTTAGTGATATCAGTGGTGATGGCGGTTGTCATCAATCGAATCAATTATTTATTTCCATACTTCAATTCGTTATATCCGCCAAATCTGAGGCAATCCGAAGACTGGTTCCGCCAATGGAAATGGAGGAACTTTCTCATCTCATTTATCCATTCATTGATCACTGGTGTCGGATCTCTTCTATGGTATAATTATTTGCATTCATTGACAGTCGAAGATTCCATAGAACCGATTCTTTTGAATTTTTGATTTAAATTGTTTTAATTCTCCTCTGATTCCAGTGTTATATACAGACCAAGACTTCTTTACGAAGTGATCGATGAATATCTGGAAATGTCGTATCTGTTGACCTCATTCTCTCACGGTTTGCTACATCAATACCAAGAATATTCTTCGGCCTTATCTTATTCTGTTTTCTATTGTTAGGGTATTTCATCTACGATTTGATCGAAATGGCAACACATTTGCAATACAAAGGATCCAAAGAATTAGTTGTTCACCACATTATGGTATTCCACTTCGAATTAAAGATGATTTTCAACTAATTGTCTCTTTGTTTCAGATCTTAAGCTGTTTCTCACTGACAGTATTGCAGAAGAAATACTGTGGTTATAGTAGTATTGCATTACTCATCGAATTGAGTAATATATTCCTCCACTTTCGACAACTGCTGTTAATAGCAGACATTCCCAAGTCTTCGGCCATCTATAAGGCGAACTGCTATTTGAATATCAGTGAGTATTGTCTTAAGCATTGTCTGTATTCGTGCGGAATATCAATAGTAATGTGGTCTCAATTAAAAGTACTGTTCGCTTTGGTTCGAGGCTTGTGTCTGGTGTGGCTGTGGCTGACACTTATTTGGGTACTTCCAAGAGTGCCAACAATTCCAAGGATGATCGCATTCACGACACTGATTGGCATTTGTATAATGACTTACGTCCTCTTCTTAAGAATCTATAACTCAGACTTTAAACCTAAAAAGCCGAGGGACAAGAGTTCGGCCAATGGCTATAAAGGTGCCAATCAGTCACCCGGTGCTCAAAGCACTGATTCCGGTTCACAAAGTAACGGGTTATTACATAATCCGAGCCCTCTTAATATGCACTCAAAGACCTCTTAATGTTTAAAAACGTTCTTTTGTTAGTAAACTCTGGAAATCTTAATATTGAGGAACAAATTATTTAAGGAGTTTAGGAGTATTTGATTCACAAAAATCTAGTGTTAAATGCCTTTTGAACAACACTTGCAATAAATTATAGATTAATCTCTATTATGTGTCAAATCGATAGCTTTAATATTCATATTATATTTAATTAGTTAATTAATTATATAATCGGAAGGATTACAATAGAATAGTTTTAATAAAATAATCGTTTCTTTCAAATTTAACAAGAAACCCTGTTTTCGATTCAAAAACCATTTGTTGTTTACCTTAAAAATGTTAAAATTTGTTTGAATAAACTGTTGGTCCAGTTCTGTCTAATTTCAATGATACCTAACGCGGACACATTTGAGAGCGACCGCCATCGACGGCAAGTGTCACACCAGTTGTGAATGAAGAGTCATCGCTGGCCAGGAATGCAATAGCTTTTGCCACTTCCACGGCTTCACCGACTCTTCCCATTGCGTGAGTCGTTTTGCTGTGTTCTAAGAACTAATTCAAAGCTGATCTGTATAGCAATTATTGCTCAGATTAAATGGCTTTCAAATAATTACTTTTGTGTAGTCGTCTTCACCCATTCCTCCCCTTTTATGTACTTCTGTGACAATAACACCGGGACTGAGAAAACAAGAATTCTATTTAAATTTGAAGAAAACATTATAAGAGTTGACTCACTTGACAGCATTGACACGAACGCCATCCGCAGCCAATTCCAGTGCAGCAGTTCTGGTCAATTGATCCAAACCCGCTTTGCTCACATTGTATGCGACAACACCTGGAAACTAATTATGCATTCAATTAGTAAAATTTATCGAATCTAGTTTAAAAATAATCTGCTTATTAATTTTGAATACAACTCTTTTATAAACAAATATTTCTGTAATTAGCAAGCACATCTTCTGAGCAACTTCTAGAATATAATGAGTCATATAATGACTAATCCATATCCGCTCAATGTTATGTAAACCTAATACTTTTGTGATATGCCATAACTGGTCCGCTTAGAGATAAGGTTGTTGTAAAATGTAACTGTTCTTGATCAATTCAAATGTGTTTACGTACTAATTCTTTGCCTACAATTTAGTAAAAAACTTTATAAGAACATATTAGGGAAAAGTCTGAAATTATGCTGAATGAATAACCAGGCTAATAACAGGAATTTTCAATTAAAGTGAAGGTATAGTTACAGCTCTGAGTCCGGTAACACTGGAAACGTTGACAATCGATCCTTTAGTTTTGCGTAAGTGTGGAATCGAGAGTTGCATCAAATAGAAGGGTGACCTTAGATTGATATTCATCAGCTCATCATAAGCCTCAAGTGTCGTGTCTTCGGTCGTTCCTTTAGTCAGAATACCTGCGCTGTTGACTAAAATGTCGAGTTTGCCGAACGCATCGACAGTCTTATTAACTGCCAAAACGGCATCACTTTCTTTGGACAGATCTGCGGTAATCAACTCTATTTTAACTGAATGTCCAGCACTTGATATTTGCTGTCGGACTGCCTCCAAGTTCGATGAATTTCTTCCGACTAGCGCTAAGTCACTACCAAGAGATGCAAAATGCAATGCAGTGGCAGCACCGATACCAGAGCTCGCACCTGAACATAAAAATGTACTTGAAAATTCTGATAAACAAGCAGAGTACTCGGAAATACATCAAAGGGTCTCTCACTCTCTTCCTCCTCTCTCTCTCTCTCTCTCTCTCTCTCTCTCTCTCTCTCTCACACACACACACACACACACACACACACACACACATCGGTTATTGATTTTTAACAAGAAATCAAATAATTTCCTTTTTGAAGTACTTTTATATTTTAGACAATTATTTACTTAAAGTCTTATATCACTCATAAGTTTTTAAGGAGAAATCATTTGAGTGGAAAAGATATTTACTTTTTAGGCAAAAAGCGAAGCGAGAAAAATATTACTGAAACAGATTTCAAATAACTGTCAGAATTTTAAGTGAAAACTTTGATTTATTTGTCGCAATAAATTCAAATTTAAAATAGTTGTCAGATTTCAAATTCCAGATTAGATTTCAAACGAATTAAGGATACTTTGGTTATAATTTGAATCAAATTTATAAATAATTGGAGTATTAATGGCATTTGTAATGACTGATCAGAGGATGGCTTACGTGCTTATTATAATTGGATTAAATAATTGGCGATTAATTTTCTAGTCTTCTCTTCTCAATGTCCTATCAATTAATAATTTTAATGTTTTTTATTTCAAAAAAAGAAGGACAAACTCAAGGCTAAGGCACTGAAAACTTGTATTGATTAGAAAAATGTTAGTTTACGTCAAAAGTGGCCCTAAAATAAACTAAAGAAAAATTTTGCTGATTTAAAATCACTGATTCTAATTAAGAAACAATAAAAAAAACCTACATTTTTGCCATAAACTAAACTAAGTTTAGTCATCAAACCGTTAAAAATAAATTTTTTATGTTTTGATTTACATTAAAGTGCTTTTTATATTATTTTTTAAAACTACTTAGCACTAATTTGAAAACTTGAAAGAATAGCAAGCTCATTACAATCTTAGGTGATGTTTGTAACATTGAAAAGTAGAGAATTGTATTTCATAATCTTTTTTCTATTCCCAATATTTTTTTTTTTAATGAAGTAAACAGTGTAATTTCTTATTATGAAGTACTTTTACGATTTACCTATATATAAGTATGATCTTTATCAATTGACGTATGAACACATTCCTCAAATCGAAAGGTATGGCATTGGAAATGTTATGCAGGCTTACAGACAGACAGAATTCTGCCATCGGTTACTCATTATTTAAAATTTCAAAATCATTTCTTAACAAAAACTAAATGACCTGGCTTCTATAATATATATATCTTGCAGAAAAATACAGCCATAAATAAATCGTCAAATCACTGTTCTTTGAGTCATAAGTTGTCAACTTATATGAATGATGAGAACATATCATTATTTTCAATAATTCTTTGATTATACGGACAGACAGTCACAGAATAGGATATTTGAGATTTAACTGAAGGACTGTTTATCTACAGTCGAACCAAAGAGAAAACTGGTAATGAATAACAGATCGGATAAGAATTGACTTCAAATAAGAATTCATAATCCAATGAAACCGAATAAGAATTGAGTGAAATGTGAATCAATGTTTGCTTTGTATTAGTTGAGCAAAAAAATCAAGAAATAAATTTCAGATAAGACTAAACGGAAAACCTTTATCTGAAGCCGTAATCGGCTGCCAATTAATTGATAATTACGTAAAACCGAAATTCATTTGATTTTGTCAAATGTGAGAAAAACTAATAGCAATGAAATCTGAGAAATATATTGCCATAGCCTTCAGGTTTGGCTCCACTAATGATTTGGTAATTTTCCGATCGATACTATCAATAGAAAACCAATCTATTAATAGGATTGCTTTGATTTGTTTTTCTTTTGACCACAAACTTCTTAGGGGTCGAAAAAGTAACCAATTTGGAAAAATGTTGTTATCAGAAAAACTGCAAATTTGACATATGATCCAGGATAAAATGACGGCTCAATTAGCAGTTTGATAAGAAATTTGAGAATATTCTTCTCCTTTAAAAGTATAAATGCAGACTCGCCATGGCATATATTGAAATCAAGTATACTATCTTGCTCCTCATTTAGCAAAGAACAGCATTTAATTGCATTAATCAAGTTAAAACAAAATTACATTCAATAAACGACATAAATAATGACTTACATTAAAATCGCATTAAAAATAATGCGATTTTAATTCAAATTCAAATAAATTTATAAATATTCTAGCAGATCATTCATTTTCAAAGCTTATCTAGAACATAAATTTAGAGCAGCAAATTAATAACTACCTTTAGTTAGCTAGATCATAAACTGGTAATAAGAACTGACCTGTAATTAGGGATGTTTTGCCCGATAATTTCTTGTCTGACATTTTGCAAACAAATTAATGGCTTTAAGAGTGTTAGAGACAAATGTCTTATAAATACTGGAATCTGATGTTTGTCTGAAACTAATATTGAATTAAAGCCGAAAACTGTGCGAAAGTTGTTTTAGAGTTTGTTATCAAATGTTCAAAATTTCCATTTAGACATTACATGTGTGTAAGAGGGTTGGGTCTGAGCAGCTGAGCTCTGGGCATGCATTCCTCTAATTCCTCACACAAAGCAATCCTATTCTTGCACAATATAAGCGCTCGAATTTAAACATTTTCCAACATTTAATACTAATTTGAACTCAATTAAAATCATTTCATAATTTAATTGCTATATGCAGTCCTTTAACTAAAGCAATCTTGGTTATTTTCCAAGGGTAATAAATAATCTACGTTGATATCATTCTTGACTCAATAAAATTAATCTACTCAGGATTAATTTTCGATAAGTTTATGCTAGATAATTGTATACTTTGTGTTTATCGAATAAAAACTTGATTGATATTGAATTTGAAATGAAGTGTAGACCCAAGGAAATGACTAGAGGTCCTGCATTAATTAGTTAACCAATCGTTTGATGAATATTATGTATTTTTGGTTGTCTTTACTGGAAGTGCGTAAATGCTAGCATTGAAAAAAGACATTCACTGGTCGTCTCAGCCCTAAGATCAATGTCAGCCCTCGAGAACTCGTCAAAACTGATGAATGACTTTCAACACGTATTGAGCTCTGATATGAGCTCTCCTATCATTAGACAGATTCGTATTAATATCAATCTTAAAGCAGGAAATTTTGATTTCAAAACTGACTCATCAATCATCTATTAATATTCATAAAATTGTCTTTGAAGTCTAGATTTCCCCCAATATTATCACTTGTAATGCAGATGAGTTAATCACTTATTTATTAATATTGAAATTTCTATTCGGTTTTGTCACTAAACAACATTTGGAAAGAAAGAGGAGGGAGAGAGAGAGAGAGAGAGAGAGAG
>JAQIWP010000303.1:0-29659 GCA_034695525.1 Euzetes globulus
CTCTCTCTCTCTCTCTCTCTCTCTCTCTCCTTCTCTTTCTCCCTCTCTCTCTCCCTCTCCCCGCTTCTCTCTGCCTCCCTGCCTGTCTCCGTCTCCCTCTCCTAACAATTCAATAATTATCAAATGATAGGAATGTTCTTTATTATTAAGTAAGGGTTGAGAACCTATAATATGAAAAATATTCAGTCATGAAAACCAATCCTACGATTGCTCTAAAGGTAGAGAATAAATGTCTGATAAAAATAAATAAGAAATAGAGGTTGAGTTCGAAATAGAATTCGAGATCATAGCCGAGAGCATATGAGAATCGGGCCCAACTCCGCCGAATTATTTCTTATCTAAATTTATTCAAGCCTTTTATCAATAGAAGTCAGACCAGTGCTGTACTGAGAAAACCAAATCCGACGACAAAATAGATAGTATTGAGATACGAAGAAGACACCTTGATCATCTCTGAATTAATTAATATTAATTGAGCCGAAACTAAATTGATTTTCTTGATTTTCAACTTCAGTATCAGAATTTGCTGAATTGATTGTCAGAGAAGTTCTTTAAAAGTTCAAAATAAAAGCTTAAAATATATATAATTTTATGGTCGACTACACCTAAAGATGTTAAGTAATGGTTAGCCTAAAACTTGATTATATGGCAAATGTGTATATTTTATCTTTAATTTATTAGTTCAGATGTAAGTCCGATAAAACATTTGTTCTATAAATGGCTATTAATTCCTTTTATATTTATAAAAAATGTTATTAATGTTATAATATTAAGGTCTTACTCATTAGAATTTAGTCTATTTCTCACTACATGTTCTCCAACAGAGATTCTGATAAATTATTTTAATATAGAAAATGGCTTTTCTAATGAGTTGCAACTTTTATCCGGATTCAAAGTCGATTATTTTTTTAGGAACAAATTATAAGAAATAGTATAATATTGCAATAAAAACTGGCCTAAATTTGAAGGCTATATCTAAACTGTTTAATTATTAGTTTTATAAAGAATTTTTTTTATTTATTTTCTCCTCTAAAATAATACAAATTGGAATAATTAATGGCTTTAATGGTGTGAAAAGACGATAAGGGTAATATTAGAATAATCCATACAATAGTTTGAGATAATTGTCTGCATTGAAAACATTAAAGCTTATCAATCATCTCAAAGATTATTATATAATTTCAAAACTTATGGCTGTTTCGCAAAGAGAACGAAAAAGTTTTCAATTAAATAAAAAAAGCAAACGAACTGAAGGTATTATGTAATGTCTTATGCCCTGGTATATAAGCATTCTGTTAAAATATTAAATAATTAGTCACCCTTTTGAAAGTCAATAATTCGCAAATGATTTTCGTGTTATGTGTATTAAAATTATTAATTTCATAGAATTTCTTAACCTCAATATGTTTTTAGAGATAAATGTTTTTAAATTCTAAATAAACTAATAACTTATTTGTTTTATTATTCATTAAATGATTTCAAACGAATTCATTGAAATGTTTGGCATAATTCTGGGGCTAATCTTCTAATGAAATCTTAGATTAAATATTATTGTATTAGTGACTGAAAATTGATTTAAAGTACAGAAAACAAAACAAATATTTTGATTAATTTCCAAGAACCGTTAATATTTGGTGAAAATTTTTTCGTCAATAATTACACTGATTTAGTTATAAATTGATACTTAAATCCAATATTTTTCACATTTAATTAATTAATAGTATTTCTCAAACTCAAACTCTGCGCTAAAAATCGCTTTCAGCTAAAAGTCAATTAAATTCTCAGTTTTTTATCGTTTTTGAAGTTTGCTTTTACGCAAAGAAAAAAGTTTTGACTTTTTAGAAGAAAAAAGAGAAAACTTTCCTCTAATGATAAGCAAATATTTTATAATTGATTCGATTTCTCAAAACCAAATTTTATAATTTCCCTTTAGTTTTGTGCAAATTGTGAAATAAGTAGGTTTTTTTTTGTAATCTTATCGATTTAGACACAGATTCTGCCCTAGCACACATTTTATAGTAGGCTTACTAGATTACTAGATATCCTTTCCTTTGGGTTTTCTCTTTTACTTAATCTTTTCAGATGACCTATCGTTAATTGAGAACACTGTAAATGTGGTAGACAGGTTCAAGTGCACTATTCAGGCGACAATTATTGTCTAGTCAATCCAATTAGTTGAACAGTAAATGAGTTCAGTCCAAGTCCATTATTAATAAACTTCCAATATAGTCACATTGTCGATTGTATCAAGCAACTTTTGGAACCATGTTTAATGTTAAAAGAGGTTCAATTGTGTCACTCCATAATTATCAACCATTTTATCCGACCCGAGGGGATCATTATCTTAGACTTAAACTGAATAAGATTAGTATTTGGGACTATTAGACAAATACTTAAAGTCATTTTCTTGGAATTTAACAAGGATGTCAATGATATAATGTCATATTTGGATCAAAATTAGATTTACCATAAGAAACCAAGGAATCGAAAATTGAGTCGTCTTACACAAATTTATACACTTTTCGCATTAGTCTATCTGACTATTAACTGAAGTATTTGAATGTTTGAAAGTCACAACAAATTTAACAATAAGTTTTTGAGAACTCAATTGTTTCGAGTCCTAAATATCCTTTTCTTCACCATATAACCTAGGCCTATGAATAGGGGAGAGAGAGAGGGGGTTCCGATTCAGTTTTAATCAGGGACCAGCAAGGGCGTGTGATTAGCCCAATATCTCTATTTGAGTTCCATAATTTTGAAAATGGCCTAGACTGACGAAGCGTTGAAGCCTCCTCAAAATGATTGGGGTGGCCTCCATTTTTTTAAGTAATTTTTAAAACATTTTGTTATGTTATTGAAACTTGAAAAGTAGTCTAATTAGGGCTTAATTAACAATGTTTAACATTACAGAAATGCGTTTAATTAAGAAGAAAATAGCTTTTTTGGTCATTATTTCCGCCCGCCATTTTATTGCCTCCTAGAACATTTTGACAAAATCAGCCCTAATCCCCCACTCAAGTCATTGAACTTACTGATCCATGGTTTTAGTAATAAATTTAAATTTTATAACTAGATGTTGAAGCAATTTAAAGCAATTTAGTTCACAAAAACTAATAACTCATAACAATATTCAATACCGCAGTTAGCGGTCAGATAAAAGTTGTATAAAACTTATAAATTGTGAGTAAAACCGTTTTTTCAAATCATCAATCAACATAAACACCAAAACCTTATTAAATGATATTATTTTTATATCCTGAAAAATTATTTTTAGACAACAAGGAGTGTCTGAATTTTATTCATTTTCTTGATTCAAAAATTCAATAATTGTTTAGAACTGATGGAAAGTAATTACAAATAAGAAATTCATCATTTAATCTGAATCTAAAATACCTTGTAAAAAATCGTTAACAATTTGGACAATTTTAACAAGTTAAGAATATAAAAAAGTAAATACGATTACGAATTTCGCTCATTATCAAGTGGTCCTGATTATTCCATTACATTCATATTGAAGGATAACTTTGAAATATATTAAATATTAGTTTAATTGAAATTATATTCTTTGAATTGTCATAGTTTATAATGTTTTTTATTTGAGGAAGATAGCAACAAAATCAAATTTGGGAATCATTTGATTTGATGAACAATTTCCTTATTTCCAGCGGAGTTTTAAGCGTAGAATCAGAAAATACGAGAATCATGTCAACCAATACCATCAAAGATGTCAGACCAATATGACGCAAGTATTTAAGACCGGCTGAAATGTAACTCCAGAAGGAAGTGACCACTCTCCAATATCGCTCGAATAAGATTTTTATTGTTTCTTTGGCTCGTTCTGCGATATGTTCCCAACCGTTTCTGTCTTTTTCCGGAGCTTCAGTTGTACTATTGATTAACTTATCATTTGATGGTTTACTTTTGGTAGAAGTGCTCTTTTTGATCCAATTTACTTCATCTCAGATAAAATGTCAACTTTTAGACTATTTTCATTATATTTAATGTTTACCATTTATTGAATAAGAAGATACGATAAAGACTATTATCAATAAGAGGACGAAACGAATCAAACTGATTACCGAATTCATGGCAAATACAGAAGTAGTTGTTTTCAAAACGTGTATAAAACACGTGAATTGTTTGTTTTATTGTTATTAAATTTGATTAAAGTTTATAACATTGACATTCAATTGATTTGTCATTCTTCAAGAGCTTTTACCTCTAGAGAGTAAGCAAAATAAATGAAATAACCCTTATCACTCCAATTACAAGGATTTGTCGAACCGACTCAAATCTTAAAGTTTAAAAATCATGGCCTTAGAAATTCAGAAAATGCATCTTCTAATCAATGAGGATCCAGATTAAAGTATAATTCATAAGTTCCCAACAAGAAAAATATACTTATAATTAATGAATTTTAATATCAAGTGACACAACCGAGTTTACATTATAAAAGTATTTGTCAAAGGCTTCGGTAATTTTAATAATTATCATTAAAGCCTTTGATAAACACTATTTTACTGTGAATTCGAGTTAATAATAATTGAATTTCGAGACAAAAAGTTTAAACTTAATAAACGGAAATTCAATCACAATTTTCGAGTCTAATCTGAAAAATGTTATTCTTTGACCAATTGATTCATTTATTCATCATTTGTGGCGGTATTTCAGGCCAAACATCGAATCAAACAGAAGATTATGATTTGGATTACAATGACGACGACGACAATCCTCTTTACTACAAACCAGTAATCAATGTAAAGGTGGAACTGCCGACCATAGCCACCAAAGACTTGGAATACGACACTAAGGATGTAATGCTAAGAGTGACCAGTGCTATGGCTTCGACAGTTGTTGTGGTCGCCACTAATTGTGGTTTACTCTGTCAAACCATTAAATTCGATTCAATAACATCTTTGACGTTCACAAAGAATTCGTCTCAAGAGATGGTAATTCTATTTCGAGACAACTGTTTCTGGATTATTGATATCAAAATGAATTCAAGTCGTTCTCAATACGGAAGAGAACATCCATTCATTTTCAATACAATTGAAGCCTCTTTTGCTCTCCCGGTGTCAGACAATCAAATGAATGTTATGGCAATCTTCACATCGGGTCTGTCCTCTCAGTCGTTCCTATTTAAAGATTTCACGTTTACTGAGTTAGCGAAGACAATACATTCGTTTCCCGGTCTGTCAGTGGACACAACGATCCCAATCGATGACTCATTTATATGGTTTGAGTCCAAAACCCTTTACTTTTTCCAAATGAGTCATTATTTCGCATACGATCTGACGAAAAAACGACAGTTTTCTGGCTATCCTCGAAATGTGACTGACTTTGGCCTGAGTTCAAAGCAATCAATTGATTCGGTGACTGTTATCCAAAAGCAGATCCATTTTTTCACTGAAAACTATTTCGCCATTTATTCGGTGGAAAAGCGGAACAATGAAAGCGCCGTATTTTCTGGCCATTTGAGCGAATTTATGCCCTTCCATAAGCTGTTCCTTAAGTGTCCCAAAATGTGGATCAGTTTGAGAGCATTAGACACAAACTCTAGCAATGATTTCTTGAATAAGTCGAGAGTCGATTCTGTTAGTGACGACGAGGACGACCCGGAAACCAAACAAATGCCAACCGCTTTGATACTGACTCTAACCCTTCTCTTCATATTTTTGATCATCGCCTCAATTATTCTGGTCTTCGTTCTGATCAAAAACAATTCAATTAAACGAGAACTGAATAAGAGTGAAGAACCGGTCCCTCAACTCAAAGAAGTCAAAGAAGATCCGATCCAAAGAAAAGACGATTTGAAAGAAAAACCTAAAGAATTGGAAGACAAAGACTTAGTGAATAGGATTAGTGTCTACTCGAGTGGAAAGTCTGTCTCCACTAATGCTGTGATTAACGTCAAAATATGATCCTTTCAACAGTTTTTTATCAATTCAATTAACTCTCATTATTTTTGATTGACTTATGATTTTAATTCAAATTGTCATTTATTCAATTGTAATTAAAAGACAGAACCAATTAGTGATCAATTGAGTCATTCATTGGTGCTTTCAATAAGGTGTTGATTATAAACCCTGGTACTACTTTAATTGCGATAAACTACTGATAATTGAATTTATGTCAACTCGAAACCGACGGAAACAAAAATTAAACATTTGGATGAAAAACAAATAAAAAGAGGAAAATATTTGAAATTTTAATTTTTCAGGTAATTTGTAATTCAAAGCAATTCAATTGAATTCTCGTTAATTATTTAAGAAACAAGAATTTGTTTAATAAATAATACATAAATAAAAAAGAAATTAATTGTTAGTAATGTTTAGTCTTTAAGTCTCAATAGAATCGATTGAATAGATTACTAGAAAGATATGTTTTGAATGCAATTAAACATAATTAGAGAAACTAATGAATCGTTTAAAGCGAATAATTTTGGGAAAATTCTCCGAAATATTGGTTTCAAAGTAAATATTGTTTGAGATAAACGAGAAAATTGTCGCAATTTTCTTGTCGTCCATTATTTAACAATTGACTGAACGTTTGATAAATAATATTAATAACCCTTAAGTTTGTTATCTTAAGATAAACATCACTTTTGAAAACAGTTTCCCCTTTAGTTAACTCAAAATGAATGACACAAAACAAAGGATTAAAGTATCCGATCCTCTAATCGACTATCAATTCACTGAAACTTTATATTTCAAAAAAATATCAATAATTTATTTTGATCCTAAATCGTGATCATTGAAAAGTATCTATTTAAAAATGATGCTAGTGGTTTTAATCTGATGGAAAATTATTAGGAAATGAGTCTGGTCTTAATTTTAGGGAGTAAATGGCCCAAAAATGGTTGTCCCAAATTTGTTAGTCGACGTGTTGGTTGTCATGTGATTGATCAGTGGACGCCTCACATGCTTTTGATTGCAAAACATAACAAATGACGAAATCGTCACTTAGTTGACGTCAGACTACAGACATTCGGGGGATTCGCTACTAATTTACCAAATTTATTCACTTTTTTTTACTTGATTTGGAAAATATAATGAATTGAATTTTATATAAACTTTCCTCTAATTGTTTTAAAATATAATTGAAAGCTGCAAATAGTTTAATAGTTTCTATTTGTTATCCGTTTTGAGAGCCAAACAGACAATAAGTTAAATAAATTATTTAAAGCAAAGTTCGATCCCTTTGGTTACGTATATGGGAGGCACTGATTCTGTTTTGTTTACTCTGATTGCAAGCCCTGATTGGCTGACAGAAAAATGTCATTTCTATGTGAAAAAGGTTTTCCTTTCCGTATAAGAACTTACATAAAAGTATTGCTATTTATGGCTATCAATGGATTCCAATCGAACTGTTCCAATGATGCTGGCTCCAATCCATTCTAATTTAAGTGTTTCGTAATCTCAAAAATAGAATAAAATTCCATTAAGAAAATTAGAATACTCTTTGCTTTTAGTGGTCTGGTTTTGAGCAAGAACCAAAAGTTAGTCTCCAATGTTTTGCAACACTCATTCAAAGAGTTTGAGTCCTTTTTCATATGGAATAAGTGGAAAACACAAGCTTTTAAATAAGGTTGATCACCACTCTACTTCAATTTAGTGGACAGTTTCCACTATTTCCTACAAGTTTGTTCATTTAAAAAATGACTTGACAAATTGAATCAGATCAGCAAAATTATATGATATCTATTCCTAGTGAGTGTACAAATTAAGTTTTTAATCTAATTTTGTGTATCATGTTTATTTAACTTGCATATTTTTGACGTCAATAGAAAATTGAACGAGAAAGTGCCAGACTTATAAGCTTAGAGTTTTGTGTAAATGAAATACTAGTTTGTTTATAAATTGATTGTGGTGATTAGTCTGAAATGAGTGAATGGTTGCACAAGTGGTGAGCAATGGTGTCCGGGAAAAGTGTTGGACGGGTGGCAACCAATGGGTTGCATATCAGAGGTATGCGTCATGTGATCAGTTGTTGGGAAAAAGCAAAACATTGCACTTATTGACGAAAATATCATTTTAATGATAACTAATGTAAATGTAAGCCAACAGTCAATTGAAATCATTATAAACAACGACTAAATCGAGTCTTATTTTTCGTTCAATTGGTTTAATATAATTAATATTCGATTGAATTAATTGTGAGAAACGTTTCGTTCTATTATTTGTCTAAAAATTTGTGTGACTTTCGGTTCGGATTCCAAGAAATCCTATTTTGAAGACAAACAGACTTTTTAAGTGAACAAAGACTGCAAACAAAATCAGATCCGTTTTCTTTGTTTTTGACGAACAGTTTTAACCGTAATTTTTTGTTCAAACAATTGATTTGTGTATTAAAATCGGATTTGGATTCTAAATAAATATTGAATTCAGTGCTAATAAAGTGAGTGATTGGATAGGATTTGAAGGAAAAGTTTGACTTTAATTCAAGGACTAAACACAAGACTCGTATTACTTGTGCTCACAATTTATTTCTGTTTAAATCTCTTTTTTTTGCTTATTTTAAATCGTTTTTTGTTGTTTCCAATCATTTACTGGATTTGAAATTAAGTTCGAAACTAATTGTAAGTATTAATACATTTTTCATTCATTTGTTGTCTGCCTTTTCATTGAGTTTTGAATTCGCTTTCAAATTACAATCCAATCGTTTATTCATTTGAATATTTATTAACAACAAAAGGAGAAGTGATTCGAATACCAAAAAAGAAATAAACGATTAGTATTTGAATAAAAGGTCATAAATATTGTGGAAATCAAATTAATTGAGGCATAACTCAAAACTCAGGCCTTTTCTCTGCTTTACTCCAAGTTTATTGCAAATTACGAAAAAAGTTTAGAATTTTCTCTTAACGTCAGGCAATAAGAATCCAAAGCCTTATGTATTGTTAAAAATTTAGGTTAAAGACTATGAAATTAAGTTCAACTAAAAAAATTAGTTAACGTTTGACTCATTGAAAGCATAACTCGAAGAGAGAGAAAGTTTGAGAAAAACCCGTTCGGAGCGAAAGGGGAGAGAAGTGCCAAATAATGGCCAAAACAGTTGATAGCGTTTAATAGTATTGTAGGTTTTGGCCCACAAACAGATGATCTCGATTTTGCAAATATATTACAAGCTCTCAATGTTGAGCTCACTTCCATTCCCTTCATTTGGTTTCACTTTTTTCGTTCCATTTCTTCCGTATATTAATTGAGTCAATGATTAACGTATTGAACAGTTTTTAATGTTTTTTATCGCTTATTCACACATTTGATGTCAACTCAGTGTTTGTTTTCTCTTTTGTCGTTAATGTTTGATTGTTTGTATTTTACTATGAAATCAATTTTTATTATTTTTTTCGAGCATTGATTTGAAATTCCTGTAATTTTTTACTAGTTATTCAGTGCTCCGAAAGTAATAAATTTCAGTATAGTTTTCGTGTTTTCAACGTTGAGTGAAGTCCTTATCTGAATCTCGCCATCGAATCAAAAATCATATGACTTTTTGTAAGCATTTCGTCAAAACTTCATCCTTGTGTTAGTCCACTGCTTATTAGTGTTGTAACTGCACTGAACTCCACTTTACCTCAAGTCATATGATTATTTGCAGAGTTTTAGACCACAATTCGAGGAAAATTACCGATGAATTTAGAGACAGTGATTTCCTGTACCTTGCTCTTTTTTTGTTTAATCTAAATGGTTAGAAATGGCTACTTGTATGTACTTGTATGTAGCAATTACTTGATTTGCCATAGAAATTGATTAATTTGCCTGAAAATGCAATCAGTATGCAATATGATTTGTTGCAAGTATCAATATACCACATTTGGCTAACCTGGTGCATTGCTATATAAACCTAATATGCATAGCAACAACACATACAAATTGGGTCAATGCCTCTCCTTTGCTGAACAGCTCTTATTCTTCTGCAGTAGAAGACATGCGACCAATTAATTGACTCATTTTTCTGGCACAATATGTACTCATTTTTTCTCGTTTTACAATATTGAATGACTCGAGAGTTTTCACTTCTAATGAGACAATTGTTAGACTTTCCTCTCTCCAATTCAAAGTAAACATTAAAATGGCAAACAAGCAGTCAGTTCTCAGACATAGTCTGTCAAAAACAAATTGCTATCAAACATATCTAATAGGCCTTCTTCGAGGTCTCGATTCGGACCAATCTTTAAGCTTTGAGTGATTGCACAAGAATTGGTTTGAATTCCATTTTGTTGTCATTGAATGCTTGCGAAAAGTTTTGTTAGTTCTCTTAGTTTGCTTTGAAGTGTAATTAATTGACAAAAAGGATAAAGTTTTTATCGGATCTTAACTCTGATGTGAATAAACAGTTTTATGACAATCGTGTAGTTGTAGTCAAACTCTATATCAATGGAAATGAAACAGTGATTAATAGACTCTTTAAATATCTGTTCCAATACAGGTTGCAGACAGACAAAGACAGTACATTTACCATCATTTGATAGATCGACTCCTTTGTCAAGATATAAGATATCTTTTGTCCAACACTTGAGCCATACAGAAGTGGAGCACTTATTTGTCAAAGAAGTTGTGTTGACACAAACATCAGCTGTAAGTCCTGTACAGTTGAGGCAGTCGTCCAATGGTTGGATCCCTGGAATGGTAGAACTCGACACTATCGACACAAATTCATGCGGTATGTGAGTTACACAACCATTTCGTTCCATTAACTTTGTTTAAATTCAATCAAATTATGTAAAACTCGAGTTCTCTTCAAATATTACATAATATCTAATTATTTGTGACAATAATTGGTTTAAAGAATATTCTCGACAATTCTTATGCAACTGTTTGTTACTCTATTTTGGTTCGGAATTAGAGACAAAATGATGCAATTGTTATGTCATTGTTTGTCAAATTATTTGTTGAAAACAACTATCGTTTTATTCGTTCGAATAATTCTTTGAAAATCTCAATCATTTGGAAATAATTTCTTTTATTCCGCTTCATATGAAATGAGAGTTTTTCAATACTTATATCTTCAGACTTTATATTTTGATATCCTGTGAACTCGTTTTACAAATGTTTCTAAACACAAAATACCTTTAATTCTGTTTAATAACAAAACATATGTTTAAAACTGGATTCGTTGCTATCGCTTTCTAAACAGATTTATTCACTGTTTATTTCATTCTGCTCTTCAAATACTTAAATATTGGAGTTTTTTGTTATTCTGTTGACTCTTCAAATATTTTATTGTTTTTTATTCGATAAGAACTTTTATTCAACCGAAGTCTTGCAAGTTTTCTCTCATTTTCTTTTGAATACATGTTTTGATTTGGAGGAAACCAAAGAAAAGTCAAATCCAAACCGAAATTTAATAAAAATTGGAGTCCTTTGATTTAAACCATTCCATCCTCAGAACGTCTTATTTGATAAGAACTTCTTGGAATATCTTAATTATTACTATCGATGACTTGTGATTTGGTTATTATCAACCAATTATTCCTCTTTTGACGTCATTTGCATCACTTAATAGAAAATTTTCCCTTAAATTGCTTTTATTGAAATTTTCCTCTTTTTGGTATAAGTTTGTGTTTGAAGTTAGAACAGACAAAATGTTTTCATTATTATCATTAATTAACCTTAAGTTACAAAAATATATATCACTTAAAGAGAAAGAGTTTTGAAAAAATGCAATAAAAATATTGTGAAAAGGGCTATAATAGGACTGTCGTTCGAGTGCTGAGTTAATTGCATCAAAAGTTGCTAAAGTGGCTCACCTTCGATGCATTGGATGCAGAATCAGGTGAGAACCGCTGTCAGTCAGTCAGGTATCAGTTGTTTGTCATTGACATAAAACTAATTTTAGTCGAATTCAGTTTCATTGAACAAATTCTTATCCGCGCTGACTATGACTGTTATGAATTGGTATGAATGTTGCCATTGAAGGTCAACCTTATCCTATAAGTTGTATCCGAAGAGCACTAAACAACTGTATGTTGCATCAGATTTTGATTCGTTAGTTTTGATGCTTTAATAACCCTTCTATCGACAATTTAAATAAGTTTCTCTTATTTTTCTTTCTTTGTTTAAAATGGTTTCTAATCACCACAACTGTTATCTGTTCAACAGATCCACAGATTGAGGACCAGAGCTATCCGGGATCAGATGAAGTTGCAGCGGAACAGTCGGAAGCAATCGTTAACTCATTGTTATCGAAACTGTATGAAGAGCAGAAAATGATGGCTTTGCATCAGAACAATGACAATATTCCTAAATCTTTCGATACTAACTCTCAACCAATGGTTTATAACACCAGAAACAACACCAATGTAACCAACGATCGGTTTTGGTTCGAAGAAAATATTGAAAATATGAGGAATCAAAGTAAACAATCAGTTAATCTGTCGGCCCTGAAACACGACCACCCTTTGATTGCCTCGGCAGTCGACAATATAGGCATGAAAACCAATGGTCTGTGCAGTGATGAAAGCATTTTAGTCGCTTCTTTGCCGCCATCAGAACCACAGACCTTCTCTCAAGCGGCGCAATGGTTTGACTCAAACGACTATAACTGCGATCGAAAACCAATTTGTCTGCCGTTTGGCTATTGTTATGAAGACGACAAGACTTTGCAACAAAACCAAACTCAGCTTAATATCAGTTTAAATGACATCAAGACTTTAAATGACAACAACGACTGGTTTAACGACACTTCAGACATTGGCCCCAATATCAACCCCTATTACAATGGACTAACTGGTTATCCCTATTGTGGCAGTGATTATAATATCGAGAATGTGTTTCAAGTGGATAAAGCAGACCTGAAGACAGGCCCGACATTAGCTGAACTGAACGCCAGTGACGTATGGGATGCTCTCGATTTGGACGATTTGTTAGCCAGCGCTCAGATGGACGCCAAACACATATCAAACAGTAGATCCAGATTTGCATCTAATAATAACTATCGTTTGACTGCCAGCACCCCCTCCATCGCTCCGGTAGTGGAATACGAATATGATTCTAAACTCCAGGAAAATATCGATTATTTAAGTTCTTTACTGCAGAGTTCCAAAAGCAATGGAAACTTAACCGTCACTCCGCAACCCTCCTCCCGATCAGTGGCCCCAGACATCAAACCTCTAATGACTTCTAGTCTAAACCCCAATGTAAGCCCAACAGTACCACAAGAAATGCTCCAAAACTCACAAAATGCTGTCAAACCAAATCCGTGTCCACAAAATGACACAATCGAGAATAAAGCCATCAAAACTGAAAGTCCTGTGCCGACCACAACAGTGCTGAGCACCTTATTAGGCACCCAATCAGTTAAGCAGAAGACATTGCCTATAGAGGAGCCACAGCCATTGCCTCAGACCTCATCCGCACAGATCTCTCAAAACAAATTAGTTTCGACAATAGCTGAAGAACACAAAGTCTTGACTCGAGTCAGGAATAATTCGATGTCTACCGAATATAGCGCCTCATCACATGATGAGGGGTTCGCCTCTCAACCCGAAGATAGCGATAATGAAGATGAAGACATGTCCTCTGATGATGAGTCTTTCTATGGTGACTACGACGCCGCCGATCTATTAGGAGCATCGACTTCAGACGATGCCAACAACAAGTGGTCTCTCAATATGGGCCGATCGCGAAAAGGAGGAGAAAGGCGTTACTTCTGGCAATACAACGTTCAGAGCAAAGGACCGAAAGGCACGCGAATTGCTTCGGTTGATAAGAATGACGACCCCCATGTCTTCAGCGAAATCAGTGATCCGGTGTTCAGCCCTGACTGTCAGATCGAAGGCGTCAAACATTCGGGAAAAGCCCGTCGCGGAGATGGCAATGATTTGACCCCAAACCCGAAAAAGTTATTAATGATTGGTTTGGAACTGAAAAAGTTAAGCAGAATTATCAACGACTTGACTCCTGTGGCAGAGGTTCCCGTCAGCTCACGAGGAAAGTCTCGTAAAGAGAAGAACAAACTGGCGTCCAGAGCTTGTCGTCTGAAGAAGAAAGCACAGCACGAGGCTAACAAAATCAAGTTATATGGCCTTCAGATGGAACACAAGAGGATTATGTATTTATTGAGTGAAGTGAAAAAAATGATCCAAAATTATGCCCAAAACCAGAACTCAACTGAAATGAATGCCACACAAGCGTTAGAACGACTGATCAAAACAAGAGGTCCGTCGGTGACAGTGGCCGGAAAGACGAGTGAATTCGTGAACCACATTCTGGACAATGTGGCCGCCGGTATCAGTAATGGCGGTTTGGATAAAATCTAATCGATTTCTCATACATTTATTACAAATCTATTATTCGCGACAATTATTGCAATATTTGAGTTAATCTTAATTTAAATGATTATCTTTTTTTATAATTGGTTTATAAAACATACAAACAATTCATCGATAATTGTATGAAAAGTAGTAAACATTGGTTTAATGTAAGGAAAATCAAACTAAAAATCAAAACTTATGTGAAGTTTGAGAGAAGGCTTCCTTTCCTTAAGTATATAAATATCGGATGGAAAGCAGAGAAAAGTTGTTTTTAATTGACTTTTGACTGCAATGCCCGCAACCGACTGTGATAGACATACGAGACTGGGATGTGATTTAATTTAACTTTAAACTAATGGACAACCATTTGGACTAACCATTGCTGACAATTCGAACGATACATTTCTATTGAGAAAAACCCTTTTTTCATAATAGAGTACAAACGCACTCATATTTTAAGCAAACAGTGATTTCTTGTTAAATGAGTTTCAATTTCTTACAAACAGAATAACAATTCATTTATTGCTGGCATTCAATTAAAAGTTCTTTAGATATTTAGATTTATTATTATTTCTTATTTAAAGTTTCTTATGTTAATCATTGAATTTATTGAGACTTATTGATAAAGATTTGGTCTAAAAACGCGCATTAATTATATATTGAGCACATCTTTCATCGCAATCATTCAAATGTATTCTTATATATAAATTAGTTATCAAAATATCAATGTTTGTAACTATTATTTGATGTTAAATAATGTAATTATAATTGTAAATAGAATTATAATTATTATGACTTTTAGAGATTTAAAGACTTAAGTTTCGAATCAATTGTATATAACGTTTATGTAGTTATTATTCCATAACTTATTTAAACAGATGTCAAAATCCAAATAATTATTGACTAAAATCAGATTATATTTGAGTAAATTTTCGTTTGTTTTTCCGTTTTTCTACTGTATATAAGAATTTCGCGCAAATCTATTCCTATTTTCTTCTATGAATATCTGCCCTGAAATCCAGAATTGAAGACAATTTGTTCGAAACGACGATTCAAATCAAGTTTAGACACAGATTGAGGCGAAACAAAGAGGAAAAGAAAAGTTGATTTTGTTTATGTATTCGCTTTCGTTGAATAATTTATAGAATGATTGGCCGACAAAACATTTTATTAAAAACATATTTTCCTCAAAATACGAATAGATTATTATTATCTCATATTTTAAGACCACTTCTTGTGGCAGCTCTTCGTTTTAGCGCATATTACTGTTCGTCAAATCCCTTCGAATTTCTATCAAAAGAGACATTTTTTAAAAGAATACTATTTTTATTGGAAACATGAAAAACAGAGAGAAAGTCCAAAACCTATGCTTTAATTTGTTATATACTTTAAAAACTTTGAAACAACAAAATATACTTTTATTACAAAAATATATAAATAAATATTTAATTTAAGATGACTTACAATAAAAAATGTTTTCTTTATTCATTAAATATCGTTTAAATTGAAAATATTAAGAGTATCTCCAAAACAGTCTTTTGGTGACCACATATAAGACACATCCAAAGAAGAACATCAGCGCTAAAATGATCAGCACTTTATCCGTCACTTCTCTTCTGCCATATTTTGTCAATAGTTTCCTGGAGTGGACGATAAGATTACCCATTGTTTTGAACTCTTCTCCCGTTTCGGTGACTGTGGCCGAAGAGCCGATTAGTGATTGCAATGCCTGATCACTTTGTGTCACTTGAGAGGCCAAAAGACGGCTTACACTCTTCAGGTTATCGGTGATTGTCGTCGATTTGTTGACCAATACTTCCCGATTGACTGCCGACACATTTCTCTGTCGAAGTGTTAAATTCTTGTCGGACTCATTGCCAAACAGCTGTTCCCTCGTCTTCGATGCGATCAACTTCTGACTGGAAGCGATTGCTTTACGCAACGACATAGAGTTGGTCTCCAATTGGTTTCGGAATCCATCGATCTCTGAATCCAAAGACTTTTTGGCCGAAATGTTTGACAACTCTTTCGATACTTTAATTAATTGCTTTAAAAACGAATTAAAATTAGACACAACTTTAAAAGTAAAGAACCATTGAATACATCGATTGATGTCTTGTGGTTACGAATGGTTTGAGAAACGGATGAAATGAGAGAATTCAGGTCTTCATTACATGTATTGCAATCCAATATTTCCTTAAATTAATCGACAAAATCAGTTTAAATTTGAGTGAAAAACAAATTTTGAATCACATTTTCCTTACTTTAATCAAAGACTTGACTATTAAATCATTTTTAATGGTTTCGTCTTTCAATTGTTTAACTAATAAATTAGTTTCCATATTTGAAAATAGTATTAATAGTATTTACAAATTAATATATTAAAAATGGTCTCAATTTTAAACTCATTCTATACTCAAACAGTGAATAATAATTATTGTTTTGATTGATCGCATGACTCAACTCTGACTTGACTTCAACTTTGTTTTCAAGTCATCGTTATTTCCGTTCCTAAACTTTACTTAAATTTTGTTTATTATTTTAAAGGTTCGAATAAAAGTATTGAAAAATAAACAATTAATGTCTGTTATAGACAGTAATTGACGACAATTTGATTTAAAAAACTAAATTCAATGTTTTAAATAGCAATTTGAATAAAAGATGCAGTAATGCCAAGCAATGTGAAGCCAAGAATCAGTGAAGACCTCTAGCAGTGAGAACGACGTCACAGATGTTTTGCCGCACTTTTGGCAAAATGTGTTTGATTTTAACTCACATTTAGTCTTTAACTTCAGTCTACGAAAGCATTGTTTTTAATCATCCATTAATTTGTCGACTCTTTCACACAATTTAAATGTAAGTCATTTTTATAACTTTTATTCAAATTATTCGAAATGACATTTATTTAGAGATTAATAGTTTGAATGTATGGAAAAATCGATGAAAATCAGGTGTTTTGTAGGGAAGGCATAAATTTTGTCTCCTTTTAATAGGTTTAAGATTAAAAACTGATGTAACTATTAGTCGCCATTAGTTCCCATTTTAAAGCCATTCAAACTCTTTGTTTTAGTTTTACTTTCAGTTTATTGTCAATTATTTTCCTTTAATTTGTATTTTAATTATTTTAGTGTCTGTTTTTATCGTTTAAAATATCGTTTGAGTTGTTTTTAATCAGTTTTATTCGAGTTTTATATTTTACACCAAATTTATAAGTTTTAAACCGATTTTATATAAAATAATTTTAATTGAATGCTAAAAATGAGCGAAGATTTGGACGATTGGCAACCAATGAGTGATGACTTCCAGTCGATGGCATTCAATAGCTATTGTAGTGGTCAGACGGCCGCTCATCTGTCCCACAACTTAGCGCCCGGTTTCGGGTTTGTTGCCAGACTTGACACTGTCTATCAGTTCCCAATTCTATAGAAATGATATAAACCTTATATTTAAGACCTTTATGTTAACGACCCTCAAGTCCTAGCATTTAATGCATTTCTAGGAGTAGTTAAACTGTGTATTGAACTTTGACTGCCATTAGTTGTCTGAGTGCCCCCACTGTTCCCACGAGGAGTCACATTACTTATATTGCTTTAAATTGAATTTGCATCTAGCTATGAAAATCGAAGGCCTCCAAAGCTATACATCGATGGCTTTCCTTCAGATTTAACTGAAGTGAGTAATGGTTTATGGTTTCAGTTGAACTCAGGTTCCATGTATTCTGTGTTGAATTTGAATTGTGATAGGACAGGTTTATTTGATTAGCACTCAAATACCAATCGTTGAAACCTTATCTCTAATTCTGAAATCATTACTGAATTCTGTTTAAAAATGAGTGAAGAGTTGGCTTTCATATCAGTTTGGCTCAACTTTTTAACTCTTTTGTTTGATTTTGCATTTGAGTCAAAACCTCTGATAATTGGATAAACAGTTTAATTAGAAATTTAAATTCTGTCTATTCTTAATTTATTGATTAGAAATGTAGTGTAACCTGTATAATTTCTGATTTTAATTGATTCTGGCTTTATCTGGACTAAAATTAATGGCAAAGCTTTGCACGACTATAGACTGGTTTAAAGAATTTTGTGGAACGGGTCGGTTGCAAGCCTTTGTCGGTTAAGATAATTAGGAGTAAAACTCGTGCGGACCGACACTTTAGGTTTGGCTCCGGTTCTTTTGCATATGATTTTTCAAATGTCATTTAATTGAATAGTTTCGTTGACTTTGAATCGAGAAAAGAGGCCCAAAAAGCAGTTGAATTGCTTAGAAGTCAGAAGTTGTATAAACTGTCAGTCAGTTTCGCCTTAACTGAAAGGGATCGCAAAGATTTCGGTGCAGTCGTTGAAGTCTGTTCTCATTTTTTTTATTTTTCAATTTGATTTAATTGGTATTTAATCGTTGCTTTAGAAAGAAAGACAAAGTTTTCAACGTTTGATATCAAAGCAAATCGAAATGAAGCAGAAGTTGGATATCGGGAACTGCTCGGCAATCAATGCCAGTTCCAATGGCAACGCCTCTGCATTGTCTCCCATTCATTCAGAGTCGGGAAGTCGTGATTCTTCTCATTTGGACGTATTGTCACCTCTGGCCAAAAGTGATAAACTGTTGAAAGTGTTGGAGAGGTCTGAAGACGACTGTTCCGTTTGTGCTCAAAAGCAGCCTTTAGAGCACCTGCACTTCATTCTAAGCGAACAGCAGGTAGTGGATCCCACTCAGATGCCACCACTCATTGAAGTGACCAATGTTTGCCAGACCTGTGGCCGCACAGCAGATGACCTCAAGCTCTGCTCGCAATGCAAAAGCGCCACTTATTGTGACCGTAACTGTCAGTCCGGTCATTGGCCCCGACATCGACTCCAATGCAAAATAAACTCTAATGAGTTTCTGAGTTTGAATTCAACGCTGAATTCGAGTAAAACATTCAATGGAAATGTCTCTCAAATTGAAGGAGTGGCCGAACCAATGAAAACAGTTTCGGCAGAACGCACTGCACCCGAAAGAGTGGTTCCAATCACTGCAATCGAAAGAATGACTAAAACTACGCCACAAATTACTAATACTGTTCGAGGTGTGCCTAAAGAGAGCACTCCTATAATGAATGATAATCGAGAAGGTGGGGACTTTGTGGACGGAGTCAGACATGTCTCTGAAAAGTTGAAGGATTTAGAAATTGATAAGCCTGTCCGCACTCTTCCAAAAGAGGTGATCAAAACGGCCGCAACAAAAGATATTCCAAATGAAAAGAGCAAAACTGAAAACAAACTTAAAGTGATGCCGATTAAGACGACAGCCAACACCGTTGACAATGAAGTACTGATTGATGGCGAGGATGGACTCATTCTGTGTTTTGGTCGCAGTCCATTCGACTTCCATTTGCAAAAGTCTTCGGCTGACGAACGTATGTCTGTCTTCGCCGACGAGATCTACAAAAAGATGAATGAGTTTCCAGAGCTGTCAGACCAAGATCTGAAGCCGGGAACTCTTTGTGGTGGCATTTATTCTGCTGATGGCAACTGCTATAGGGCTCGGATTGTCGACAAAGTCAAAGATAACACATATGCGCTCTATTTCATTGATTATGGAAACACAGAACCGGTCGAAAAGAAGGACATCAAGCGTTTGCCTCAGATATTCTTTAGTTGTAAGGCTCAGGCACTTCACTGTTCTCTCGATAAGATTGTCCCGAAAGGCAAAGTCTGGTCGAAAGAGGCGATCGCTTTGTTTGGAGAGATCGGAGAATCTAATGAATATTCAAAAGTCAAGATTTTTGGCAAAACAAATGAAGACATTTATAAAATCGATTTATTCAATCCAAAGGGAGAGACTCTTTGCCAAAAGTTTGTGGAAAAGGGTTTCGCCTCTTTTGGTGATGAACTGACAGAAACCCGCGTTAAAACTCCAGTATCGTCTCCTACTAAAGCCCCAATAACACCCATCAAGTCTGACTCTCCTGTTATAGTCGAGGGATCACCAAAAGTGACTTTCAATAAGTCATCGATCGATGAGATCGCTAATTATATTCAGCCGATGCCTTCTTTGGAAGAGAAGAGTGAAGTCCTATTAAAGTCTTATTTGGAATTAAAGGAATCAAATTCTGAAAACCAAATAATGATAACCAATATTTTCAATTCAGAAGACTTCCATTATATGGGAACAGTTTTCAAGTTTGAAGTTCAGGAATTGATAGTAGCGTTGGCTGAAGATTATCCATCGGTTAAACAAACAGTTATTCCTGAAGTCGGCGATTTTGTTGTTGTCAAGGGATCAGACGATGAGTTCTATCGATCTTATGTGTTAGCTTTGAACCCAAAAGGCGCTAAAGTCTTCACCATTGACTCCGGATATATTGAAGATATTTCCAAAGATAAAATCTTCAAAATGGACGATAAATTTCGCAAAATACCAGTTTATGGAGTAATGCTTTTGCCGAACACTACTGCCGGCGCCCGACTCATTGAATTAAGTCACGCAAATGAGTCGACAATTGATGGCATTTTAATCAAAAGTGGTGGCAAAATATTCCTGAAGAACGATGACGTGTCCATTGAGTTATATGACTTCAAGTCAACCATTGATTTCATTAAGAATTTAGGCGAAAAGGTTCTGAATGGAGAAGAAATAGAAGCCGGCGATCCTTACAATGATTTGCCACTTCGTCAGCTCCCACTCAATAAAGAAATGGAATCTTTAGCTTTATATCAGGACCAGAACGACTTCAAGATCTTTTACGTGGCCGGCGATGGTATGGATTTCCATAAAATTAATGTTCGACTAATTTTGTTTTTCAGCCGAAGATTGTCAGAAACTGATGAATCTGTGCGCCGACTACTCCACTAAGTTTGACGACAATATTAAAGTCAATCCTTTGCCCAGAAATGTCTATTTGGTCCGATCTTCAGGTAATAATTGTGGTGACTCTTTGTCTGACTAACAATGACATGATAGGTGACAATGAGTGGTATCGAGCTTTGGTTTATGGCGTGGATGGAGACAACGTCAGAGTTAAATACATTGATTTCGGTAACGATGAAGAAATAGACATCAAGTATGTTATGGAACTCTGCCAAGAGATTCAGACCTCGACAATTAAGCCTCTGGCCATCAAATGCAAAGTCGAATCCAGCAAATTAGGTGATGAAGAGCTGAAGACTAAGATTGAAAAGGGCACAGAAGGAGCCTTTCTCTTGAAATTGAAAGTCATTCGAATTGAAGGCGGTTTCCATTTCGTTAAAGTCAAATAAAATCATTTTAACCAATGATTCTCAATATTACTTAAGTGTTCATTCAATTATTATCAATATTTTTGTTTCATTTCATATCATAATTGGTTTAATGATTATGTTTACGATTGTTTTCAATCAAACCCTTAATTATGTCTAATCTCGTCTTTGACCCTCACTTTTGATTCAAACCGATTGACTATAAAAAATATACATTTATTAAAGATTTAATAAAAAAAAAGTTCTAAAAATCAATTATTTGCATTGAAACGAATGTCTGAAATACAGTTCCAGAAATGATTCTTCAGTTTAATACTAAAGTGTGATATGATTTCAAAAAATCAATTTAAAGACCATTGAATACGTAACCAATAATTGTAATTAACAAAACTCGTGACATTAATTTCTAATTTGAGCGCCTGATTCACATTTGGACCGAATTGTTTGTTGTCTACCCCTCTTTTGGTTATGTTGTTTGTGAATGTGATAGTAATATGTTGGCAGAAATGCCAGTACTGAGTGTTTGGGTGTTTTAAGCCATAGAGTGATAAACACAACAAAACTCTTATTTTGTATTCAATTAGATTACAATCAAATCAAATGAATCCATTTTTTAACATCATTTGACATCAGTTTAAGCCAACAAAATGACATTACGTAAGGTTAAGGGCAATTTTGACCGGATTTTCGATAAAAATCTGTCAGATCTTGTCCGTGGAATCCGTAACAACAAGGAAAATGAGGTATTTGTCCGACAATTGAACCAATTTTTATTACCTCATATCAAATCTCATGACTTATATAAACAAATCGTTGGATTGATTTTTAATTGAATTGATTTCTTGCGGCAAAGAATAAATATATTTCGCAATGCATTGAAGAAATCAAAGAAGAGTTGAGACAAGAAAGTCTATCAGTCAAAGCAAACGCCGTGTCCAAGTTGACTTATGTATGACCTCACCTCTTACTCAATTAGTTGATGAAATTGACTGAAATTGTCTTAAATTTAGTTACAAATGTTGGGATATGACATCAGTTGGTCGGCATTCAACATAATAGAAGTGATGAGTTCAACCAAATTCACGTACAAAGTAGGCATTCCTTCACTCCTTCCAAACAATTGCTAATCTATTTGATCAGAGGATAGGCTATTTGGCGTCCTCCCAGTGCTTCCACGAGAACACTGAAGTACTGATGTTAACCACTAATATGATCCGAAAGGTCTGATTTGTCCAAAATGATTGCATTACCGACCGAAGTGGTCGAACTCAAGTTCAATGTATTACTGAATAGGATCTGAACAGTCAGAATATGTACGACGCGGGCTGTGCTATGAGTGGTCTGTCCTGTTTTGTGTCGACAGACATTAGTCGGGATTTGGCAAACGATGTCTTAACCCTATTGACGTCAACAAAACCCTATTTAAGAAAGAAAGCGGTTCTACTTATGTATAAGATTTTCCTGAAATTTCCTGAAGCCTTAAAGCCAGCCTTTCCCAGACTGAAGGAAAAACTAGAAGATCCAGACCCAGGTATGTCTTACTATAATTGTTGAAAAAAGTGTTATTGTAAATTAATTTTGGAACGGGTCAGGCGTACAGTCGGCTGCCGTTAATGTAATTTGTGAGTTGGCCCGAAAGAACCCCAAGAATTATCTATCATTAGCGCCGGTATTCTTCAAATTGATGACTAATTCAACCAATAACTGGATGCTCATCAAAATCATAAAACTGGTCAGTTTTTAGACCATTTACTAACTTTTAGTGACTAACAATAATTAATCGATTAATTGATAAAATAATTGTAAAACTGATATAATTTCTTAAATGTTCTCAAATTGTATGGATTGCTAAATGTTGTGGCGCTCTGTCCTCATCTCTATCTCTGCTCTAATGTATGACAGTTTGGTGTAATGACACAGTTTGAGCCTTTACTCGGTATTAAATTAAGTCATCCTCTTATTTCCATAATCAGAAGGTAACCAAACGGTTATTACTTCTAATTTGTGTGCATTTCTATTCCTTCCCTAATCTGCCGTTTCTTTTGTTTTGTTTTTCCCAAATCTAAACTTATATTCAGTACTCTTTTATTAACTAAACTAAAGTGTCATTCACTGACTAATGAGCTGATCGGCCGATACCTGTGCCGAAGATCTTTGGCTGCCACTCAATTCAGAGCTTTTGACTAACTTTAAACTCATTTGATTTTATTATTATTTTTAGCGTTTATTTCGTAGACAAATATGATTTGAATTGATTTTATTTTTGATTGTTTTACAGTTCGGTGCTCTGACCCCACTTGAACCCCGATTAGGCAAAAAGCTCATAGAACCGCTAACTAATTTAATTCACAGGTAATTCATTTTGATTTATTAGTCTTTCCGTTGGTTTCTCTTTTTATTCCACTCTTTATTTGTTCCCTCACTTCAATCCTCGACTGTTTTGATTGTTTGGACCGAAATTAAGCACTTTTTAATGACTTACAGCACATCCGCGATGTCATTACTCTATGAATGCATTAATACTGTGATCGCAGTCTTGATATCGATATCGAGTGGTTTACCCAACCATAACGCCTCCATTCAGCTCTGCGTTCAAAAGCTCAGGATTTTGATCGAAGATTCCGATCAAAACCTCAAATATTTAGGTCTTTTGGCAATGAGTAAGATCTTGAAAACTCATCCCAAGAGCGTTCAGGCCCACAAAGATCTCGTCCTCACCTGTCTTGACGACAAAGATGAGTCCATCAGATTGAGGTTTGCTTTAAATTGGTGCCAATGTCCTTGTTAATGCCTTTTATTGGATTTTCAAAGAGCTCTCGACTTATTGTACGGAATGGTAACCAAAAAGAACTTGATGGAAATCGTCCAAAAACTGATGGTTAACGTGAATGAGAGCCAAATGGGCAACAAATACAGAGACGAAATTATCGCCAAACTTATTGACATCTGTTCTCAAAATGACTACCAGTTTATCGCAAATTTTGAATGGTATTCATTGTTATCAATCTTTTTCGCATTTGTTAACAATTGATTTAATGTTAGGTATATAACCGTTTTGGTTGAATTGTCTCGTGTCGAAGGCGGGACACAACACGGAGGGCTCATCGCTCAACAACTACTTGATGTGGCCATTCGTGTCGAAGCCATTCGATCGTTTGTCACCCGACATATGGTCTGCTTTTATTAAATTTTTTAGTTCTCATTTTAATTGATTGTTGTCGTGATTTGAAGGCAATTTTGTTGGAGAACTCTCACCTCTTTTTAAACAATTCGTCGGTTTGTGAAGTGCTTTACGCGGCCGCTTGGATTTGCGGCGAATTCGCTGAGTCTGTCCACTCATCCATTTATTCAATGTTTGACTCAATTAATGGTATGTTTGTATTGCAGTTATATTCCTTCCCAGAAGTCAACTCTTTTGCATCTGTTGGCTGTCAATGCATTCCCGGCACACATAACGGCAGTATTTCTTCAAAATGCTTCCAAAATATTATCCAAAATGAGTAAAGAAAAGAATGAAGACTTCTATAGACTTTGCGACGAATTAATTGATAAACATTTGCCACATTTCTTGACCAACGAAGACCTTGAGGTCCAGGAGAGAGCCTCCAGTCTCTTACAAATCATTCAAATAATCAAAAGTGAAGACATAGATATCGAGCAGTTGTTCTTCGCGTATGCACTCAATCCGGTCGCAGCCAAAGCTCAGCGCAAAGTTCCGGTTCCCGTCGGACTCGAACTCGAACTGCCTTTTGTCGAATTCGACGAAACCGACAGCGAAGACGAGAGAATCGATGAAATGACTTTTGTAGAAGAAGAAGAAGAAGAAGACCTACCACTAACTGAAGAACAGATTCAGAAAAATATAAAAAGTTCTGAAGAAAGGAAAGCGCAGATGGACAAGAATCCCAATTATCTTAAATCAAGATCAAAGAAAAAGAAGAAAAATAAAAAAGAGAGAGAATTGAACCAGGTTGAAGAAGTTTTTGAAGAAGCAGAAGAGGTTGTGGTCAATAATGTTAATCCAAACTCGAGTAATACAATTCCAGGACTTATATCTTCTCAGAACTTCTTGAAAAAGAGTAAACACAAGAAACCCAAAAAGAAAAGTAAAAAACGCATCGAAGAAGAGGAAGAAGAAGAACCAGAAGTACAACATTTGGTTACAATTAAAGGTCTGGAAATGCCTGAAGGCGTAGAAGTCAATGATGTGGAGAGCGATGACGACATCAGTGACAACACAGGATTAGATCCGCACAAAGCACTCGCGAAGATTACATTCAGTGAATCAGATTTTGTTAGTCCTAAATATGTGTCAAAACAATCAAAAGATTTGATTAAATTAGAGGACAATAAGAAAAAGAAGAAAACCTCAAAAAAGGTTAAGATTAATGAAGACACAGAAGAAAAGAAAGTGAAGAAAAAGAAGTCAAAATCTAAACAATTAGAAAACGGCGACAATTTGTTATTAAATGAAACAAATGCTGAGATAACGACTGGCGCTAAGAAAAAGACCAAAAAAGCCGATCGGCCGAAGACTCTAGAGTTGAATGGAGAGAAAAAGAAGACTAAGAAGAAAACCAAATCAAAAACAGCAACAGTTTTGGAACCGACAGAAGAGACGGACTCATTGCGAAAGAGAGACGAATATGAGGAAACGGCCGGAATAGAGACCCCGAGTCTTTTCGTGCCTTTGCAGTTATCCACTCAATCGGAGCCGTCGGAAACACCGGTCGCCGAAACCGAAATGATGGCCGAAAACTGAATATAATCGTTATTTTAATCGAAGTTTTGAATCATTGGTTGCGATTCAGTTCGCGAATAGATTTTAATAAATTTCAAACAAATGTAAAAAAATATATATTTATGAATAAATATTTTAAATCAATTGTTTTCACAGATATTCTGTCTTTTATTTTGATTATCAGCTTTTGATAATCTCTTAGAACAATACGTTTATTTGTTTTGATTCATTTCAACTGGTTACCATTAGAATACCAAGTTGGTTACCATTTCAAAGAGTCTTTCATTATATAATTCTTATCGAAAGCTATTTATAACTGATATATACAAAAATCAATCGATTTTCAATCATTTTTATCTTTGCCTCAATATATATATCAGGTAACCATAGAATAACAGATATCTGATCCGCGGATTGTATTGAAAATCCATTTGTAATCGGAAGGGATTTGAAGAAAAAGTTATCAAAAAATTTGTTAAAATTAGAGTCAAAAGAGAGCTCTTATTTCAATCTTTTATAAACAAATCCAATGTTTTTTAGGGGAAAAATTGTCTTTTCATATGATTTTTAAAATATAATTTGAATTTTTAATTAAAGTTTGTATTCATTTTAAATGACATATTTCTGAAATTAATATCAAATAATTTCCTAATGATTTCAAAACCACTTTTCTTCAATATTTTAAGTGAAAACTCAATTTGTTTATAAAAATCAGATAATTTGAAACAATATTTTTTGAAACCCAAACAAATGTCTCTGAATTTAGTTTCAAATCTTTACGGACATAACGACAGAGTCTGGTGCGTCCGATGGCACCCGAATGGCCAGACATTGGCCACTTGTGGAGCCGACAAAGACATCAGATTATGGGCTAAAGAAGGTACTGATTAGTGAATCCATTGAATAACTCTTTTATTAACAAATATTTCATTTGAAGGCAATGTTTGGAGAACTAAATGTGTGTTAAGTGATGGCCACCAAAGAACCATCCGATCAATTGCTTGGTCGCCGAGCGGTCGATACTTGGCCTCCGCCAGCTTTGACGCAACCACTTGTGTCTGGCAACGGATGGAAGACACCGACAAATGGGAGGCTCTTATCAATCTTGAAGGACATGAAAATGAGGTGAAGAGCGTTTGTTGGTCTCAGTCGGAAAAGTATTTGTCGACCTGTAGTCGCGACAAAACCGTTTGGATTTGGGAATGCATTGACTCCGAAGAGTTTGAGTGCGCCTCAGTTCTGACTGACCACACACAGGATGTCAAGCGAGTCATTTGGCACCCGACTCAAGACATATTGGCCTCTTGTAGTTATGACAATACTATTAGGATATACAAAGATGACGGCGACGACTGGCTCTGTTGTGCGACTCTTACTTCTCATGAGTCGACCGTTTGGTCCATTGCTTTTGACTCAAGCGGTCAAAGGTTGGCCTCTTGTAGTGCAGACAAAACCATTAAAATATGGCAATCAATTGGCAGTGACTTAAAGGACTGGAAATGTGTTTCCACTCTTTCCGGTTATCACAATCGACCCGTTTATGATATTTCGTGGTCTCATTTGTCAAACCATATCCTGACCGCCGGGGGCGACGACACCATTTATATATTCAAAGAGGATCAAATCAACAGTTCTGATGATTGTAGTGACAAAGGACTGCAACACTTTTCTATGGCCGTTAAGCACTCGAAGGCTCATGAAATGGACATCAATAGTGTTGAATGGAATCCAAAATTAGAGGGCATTTTTGCCACTTGTGGTGATGACTGTGCCGTCAAAATATGGAAATTCACTCCTCAAGAGTTATGATCGAAGTTCTCTCTCAAAGTCTATTTTTATTGTCAAATGTTTTTTATGAAATGCTATTAAAATTCTATAAAAACAAATGTGTTTCCAATCATTTTTGAAGTCAACTAAATCATGATTTCTCTCCAATTGGTCGCTAATCTTAACTTTTCTTAAACCAAATTCATTGCTTCAACTCTGAAATTATGTCTAAATTATTGAAAGTATTCTTTAATCTCTTGTAATTTGATAAATAAATTGTTTCCGGTAGTCTCGGTAGAGATAATGACTTTATTTAGAGGCAAAAGAGCTTCGATGCCATCAGTTTCAGTGAATTGTTTTTTAAATCAAAATTTGAATTATGGCTCAAATAAATAATTAAAAACAAATTTATTCGAAAGTTTCGAATCGAAACTTTATTTTGTGTTCAGAGATCACGTATTTAATTGTTTTACGTTTTAATACTTTTATTATAAGTAATATAATTAAAGCCTTATTTTAATGAAAATGAAACTCATTTGTTATTTAATTAAATATTAATGAAAATTGAATAAATAGGATCCAAGATCATCTGTTGGCATATCAACAATTTCCTAAATGCCTACCTTTTAAACACTTAGGCTAAGTGGTCCCGGATATCGAATTATAGAGACTAATCTTGATCTTTGTTCCATTAAAAGACTGGGATAGAAGCTGTCAATACTTTACATCAACAATTTTAGCAAGCTTTCAGAAAATGAGATGAGCAAGAGCTTCATAATGGCATTACCATCACTAGAATGACTAAAAATGGATGAAATAGTAAAAAGACAAGGCCTTTTTGGTAAATATAGTCATTTTATTAGCCCTTGATATCGATTTGTTCCATTTCCCTAAAAATGATACATTAAATGTCTATTTTTGTCCTGGTTTCAGATTTTTCATTAGTAGCAAAGCTTTTGTCGACTGGTTTGTGATCAATTAGTAAAAGCATTTGTGTTATACGATATTCACTCATTTGAATGCAATCGAAGCGAAACCAAAAAAATATTGGAATTTTCATAAATATTCCAATGATTTACGAACTTTTCGATCGCTTGTCTATAATTTAATCTTTGAATTAATTTGATTTTTCTATTAATTATGATTATTATTTTCTATTAATATTTTTTTAGTACTTAATCCTATGAGACATTTGCCTCGATATTCATTGTTCTGAATTAGGATTATTAGAAGAATATTCTCTATTTTGCAAAAAGCTTTTCATTGAAAATATTTAGAAATAATTTATTAATCGGTCAAAAGAGGAGTTATTAATCAATTTAGAAAGCAAAGCAACTGTCGAATTACATTTTGTCCAATCCTAAGGGATGGACTGCAAAAGTGGTTCCCAATAAATTCGGGTGCGGTCTAACTGTTGACACACATGTATTCGCTTCTGTAGTGATGTTTGTATTCACTATTGTGTGACAAATACGTGATATCTTTCAGACGAAAACTGAATTTTTAATCAACAATTTTTTGATTCTAGTCTTTTACTCTCTCGTGTTATCTGTTCCGCACTCACGTCCGATGTCTGCGCAAAAGTCAGTCATGTTTTCGATTTTATGATATTCGACCCAATTATCCAATTAAACAGCAGTTCTCGGAATTACCGTATTTTGTCTCAAGTCTTCATCC
>JAQIWP010000304.1:0-29590 GCA_034695525.1 Euzetes globulus
GGCCTTGGTCATGACAATAATATCCTAGAATACACCGAGATCACTGAATTGTGTAATAAAAATATCGTGGAATTTTTCACTGAATTGACTTGTATGTTTGCCAGGAACGATAGGAATGAGATATACAGTTGGGGTCGAAATGACTATGGCCAATTAGCAAGGGGAAATCAAAGTCCAATAGGCAAATTTATGAAACCAGAAAAGGTTAAATATTTCATTGGTAAAAATATCATATATATTAACTGTGGACAAGATCAATGTTTGGCAATTTCAGCATCTGGAATTATATATGGCTGGGCTTTTAAACAAAATCGTTTGAAAAAAAGCTTCTTCCAATTTATGTTTTATTTAAAGCCAAATGAAATTCTTCTTGGACCAATTGAAATTAAATTAGAAAGAATGCAGTTGGTCAATTTTAACTTTAAAGACACCTATTGTTTGTCAATTGATGGAAGAGCATATGTTTTGGAAAAGTTTGAGACAAATGGCAGGGTTACCTCAAATCATATATTTCAGGATATTAAAATTAAGAAAATTTACTTACATTATGATAAAGAAAAAATATTTTCGATTCTCACTAATTCAGGACAATTTAAATCACGCCAGCTACATTATTTAGTTACATCTCAAAAGACTTATAATCAAAGGTTTAAAGATATGTTATCTTTGAATGAAAGGAAACAAATTGTAATATTACAAGGTGAAGATTGTGTTTATTATTTTGAAAATAATTGTCTGGAAAGAACACCATTCACCAATTTTTACGAATATTTTCTATATAAAAAATATTCTATACCTTGGACAAATCAAATCACAAATGATGGACATTTTAGGCGATATAAAATGATGATAATTGATCAAAGCCGTCATCAAGTATGTCATAAAATCTGTGATAATGTCAATCAAGATCAAATCTTGAGCAAAGTTTATGATAATATTTTCGATGGTAAATTTGAAAAATCTTTTGAGCAACTCGGCAACTTTGGATTATACTTGGCTACTGTGTTTAAAGTTGAAGAAAAAAATACTGGAGAGTTCTATGCTATAAAACGGATTCAAATAACAGGTAAATTCTTTTCATTTTAGCATGTAACTCTGAAAATTCTTTTGCTTTTAAAAATTTAAACAAGATCAATTTTTAGATAATTCTACACTTGAATTAATTCTGGATGAAATGGATATTATGACCAAACCCAATACCAAATATGTGGTAAAATTGTTTAAATCATGGGTTGAAAGAAAGTTGATTGATAATATTATTACTGATTTTGCTTACATCCAGATGGAATTATGTCCACGAAATTTGAGAAATATTATCGAGTTAATTGCCAATTTTGATCAGGATAAATATATAAACATTATCTACTTTATAATAACAGAATTTTTAAGTGAACTAGTTGAGTGTGTAAAACATTTGCACTCATTGCCAGAGCCAATCATTCATAGAGATTTGAAACCAGAAAACATTTTGGTTACTGACGGAAGTGACGGCAGATTTTTGAAATTATGTGACTTTGGTCTTTCAAAATTTTATAGGACTTCAAGCAATTCAAGGGATATTGGAACAAGACCATATATGGCTCCTGAAGTAATGAATACAGAAAAATACGACCTGAAATCTGAAATATATAGCATCGGAGTGATTGCAGCAAATTTTTTCAAAGTGACCGAGCGTATTTATCAAATGGACAATTTGAATTTCTTGTTAGTAAAATTCTGAATAAATACTGAACAAGTTTATTAATTTATTTTCATTTACAGGGATGACTACTTTATAAAATATGATGGTTATTTAAAATATAAATCTAGTAGATTACTGGCTGATATAAAAATGATGCTCTCGGATGATCCGAAGGATAGAATTGGCTCGAAAGAATTGTTTGCTTGTTCTAAAAAATGGACACTTGATAAAAAATATATTCAGAAAGATTTGTATTTAAACGAATTCAAAAATGAAACCAAAATTAGTGAAAATGAGTTTTTTATTAAATTTTTAAATTTTAAACTAACTAATTTGATAAGTTCATTTCGGACAGATAATTCATCCTCTAGGCATAGCCAGATTTCATTAACTTATTTATATTCTTTTAATGATGAATCTCCAGATAGTTTGGAAAACAAAATTATGCTCCAAACGACACTTTGGAGTAACTTGCATAAACGAAAAAATAGGAAATTAACCAAAATTACCAATAGGTATAGTATATTTGTTTTGTTTCTTACAGTATTGGTATTATTTACCGAATTTTATTTTACATTAATAAAATGGGCACACTGTTAGTTTCGTTTATTTGTTTGAATATTTGTGTTATATATAATAAGAAATTGTTATTTTCAAAGATATAAATTTTGCCTATATTTTCAATGTATTTCTAAGATTGGCAAAATGCCCGTTTTCGATAAAAACAACGTAATTTATTGCCCGGCGTTATTTATGGACGACCCACAAAACACTTGTGACAGCCATTACAGTCGTTTTGTTGTTGTGGGCGTCAGTCGTGTTTTGGTCGTCGAAGTGTCGACACGTTTTTCTAATAGTCTTTTGTTATAATTGTTTTGTAAAAAAAACACAATAAATAATCATTTTTTCAAATTGTTATTGATCAATTTATTTGTATAAAGTCTGTCTTCAACTGGTGTGACCAAATTTAGGGTGAAAATGTGACCATTAATTGATTTTTGAGTGATTTTCTAAAAGTCATATTTCAACTTTGGTTTTTTTGGATTTCCCGAAACTCAACGCTCCAGGACTTCCAGGGCCCATCTAAGACGACTTAATCCGAATATGTGAGTGTTCAGTGACGGCCCACGTTAGAGATCGGCACAGCACTGCCCAAGTTTGAGACCTGCACCTCATTGCTTCTATTCTAAAGTTCGGGACTGCTTTGTGCCTAAGTAAAGATGTGCATTGCATTGCTCCTATTATAAAGATCGGCACCGCTTGTGCCCTAAGTTTAAAAGATCGGCACTGCTCCCATTGTTGCACCCAGCCGTAAAACTCAATTCAAAAGTTCGGCAATGCTTGTAATTGTCGCCTTCAGCCGTAAAACCGAAACATGGGCAAAACATTGGCAAATGATAACAAAAAGATGGGCAACCCTAGAAAAGCATTAGAAAGCCTTTTAAAAGAACAACGAAGCACAAAATAAGGAAAAGACGTGTCTAAAATTGAACCGAGCCTTAACACCGACTCAGTGGTAGATCTCGCAGCCTCCTCGAGGCAGAATCTGCCGCTTCAAATGTTCAGTTATTTAATGAACAGTTTGTGTTCAAGTTTTCAAAAACTCTTAATGTAAATGAAATAAGTTGTTTTTGAGTGTCAGTTATAGTATAGTTTACCACCTTAGTCATTTAATAGATAAATCGTTTTCATTTCTCATACATTATCACTTTCAATACGTATTTAGTTTCAATACCTTTTTAGTTAAAATAATATTTAAATTGTCTTTTTAATAATTAAAAGAAACTTATTTTTTAAAATTGAACTGAAATATTGGGTGATAATTAATTAGACAAATTTTAATTCACGAGAGCACAGGTGTGCGCACGCTTTCAATAATGAGTGAAGACTAGATCTGATGTTCGATTATCAGTGAAGTTATTGTTACCAAACTTTTGTATAAGTTATTGACATTTATAATAATAGAGAGCCTTTCAGTAGAGGACAGGCGTTTGCTTGTCGGACAATTTTATAAAATTTATAAATAGATGGGCAAATCATACACTTTGCACCACTTTCTATAGACGAAAATGAAAATATACACACGTTACCACATCATGTCGAGAGTCGACCAAAATTTTTCTTTAAAATAACAGCAAGGACAGGGAAGGCAGGTGCTGAAGATGACCAGAACTAAAGTTAGGGACTTATAGAGTAGAGTTGGAAAGTTGGGGTTTCTCAGAGACGTTTGGTTCTAGAAAAGCAAATAACTCAGTCTTGGGTTAGTGTTGTACTCAAAAGGAATAGCAATCGATATTTCAAAAACCAAAATTAGCCAAAAGCAACTGAAGATTAAGTATTGAGACAAAAGAAGTCTCATAAAAATGTGGTAAAAACTCTCATTAGTGGCATTTGGAGGCATAATATTAAGTATTTGGCACAGGAAGACTAACCACTAAATGTTCCTCAGCTTAGACCCATTGAGCGATTTTAGGATCAACTGAAAGCTAAATTATATTTAAACGATTAGAAAGCTAAAAATTTGGAAAAGCTCAAGACCAGGATCAGATTAAAGACTAATTAAATCTGTCCAAACAACTTTTTGGGACTAATGAAGAATTGCAAGACTATGGTCAGAAAGGGATGTTATCACTTCCCCGAAAATCACTTCCCCGAAATTTACTTCCCCGAAATTCATTTCCCCGAATTTACTTCCCCGAAATTCATTTCCCCGAATTCACTTCCCCGAAATTTATTTCCCCGAAAATGATATAGCTGCCAAATTCATGAAAACATGATTTTTAAATTGAAAGATGAAACTCACAATTTTATAATTATGCACAACTTGTTTTTTGATCGCTAACTGCGATATTAACTAATATTAATACGAATATTAATTATAAGTATTTTTCATGGACAAATTTGTTTCGGATGCAAATTGTTTATAACGGATTGGTTTTAGTATAGTTTTCTATTAGAGTAGTCTTAATATAGTGTTGATTATATAGGTTTGTTGATTAAACAGTAGTTGATTATAAAAGACTAATTTTAACATTAATGCCTATTGAAGTGGATTTGGGATCTAGAAGTTGCTGACTATAGAGGAAAATTGATTATATCGGGTGGTGATTATACTGGCAGTCGAGTGTATTTTCAAAAATATATTGGTATTTAAATACCGATTTGTTTAATAATTTTATCCATTTATTCTTCAAAAACAAATCACTTTTTAAGAACAAGAAAGACAGGTATTGCCTGTCCTTTGATAGGGTCGGGTGCAGAGACTGCTATACCGCTTCTGCCACTGCCTTGTGTTTAGAGATGACGTTTTCTATTTCTAACAGCGCTAGACTGATAGTAAATTCCAAGGCGAAAATGACCCGAAACTTTGACTTTATAGTCGGCTCTTCAAATAATCTAGTAATACCCATTGATAACTCTTTGAGCTACTGTTAGTCAAATAAACAAGATAAAATATTGCATTATTTCAAATGTTGTACAGTATAACTTATACTATATACGAATTATTTTCCTTACAATCTCAAATGGAATAATAGCCAAGAAACTTCCTGTAATAAGAATTGACAAATGTCGCTTGATTGCCATCCATTGTACTATA
Source organism: Euzetes globulus (assembly GCA_034695525.1). Classification (NCBI taxonomy): domain Eukaryota; kingdom Metazoa; phylum Arthropoda; class Arachnida; order Sarcoptiformes; family Euzetidae; genus Euzetes; species Euzetes globulus. The sequence continues at coordinate 5,280 of JAQIWP010000304.1, forward strand.
ATATGCCTGGCCAGGATTGTTTGATAACCAGATGCCCTTCAACTTCACCTTTAAGTTCATTACCGGATTAATGCCAGACAGTGGTCGACCAGCAGATCCCAGTTTCATTGGAATGCAACCAGGATATTGATTGATGATTAAGTCAGTTTGAAATTAAATCACGTTTAACCTAGCATAGCTAATAAAATAATTAAATATAACGGTAAATAATACTTTGGTTTGTCCATAAATGTTAGCAATGGTACAGGTTTTATGTGCGTCCATGCTCCAATACCAAGTCTGAGGATCTATATTTTCGCTGCCGTAACATAATATCCGAAGAGAATCTCTTTTATTATGAGAATTGTTTACACAGAAAAGTGCCACACATTTTGACATTCATGTTACTTTTAAATTTTACACCAGAATATCAAAATGTATGATATAATTCTGTTAAATACAACAAAAGAGACAAGAGTCAAAGCCAACGGTTATTCTTTACTATCCTTTAATTTGATTTGACAATATTTGTTATTGAACAATTCTATTTTCTTTACCACGAAAATGATCTGTCATATTATTTTCGAAGCTTTTAGAATGATCACTTTAATACTAAAGCAATCACCATTACCTTTATTGAAATGTCACTTTGAAATTCAAATTTATATCTAAACCCAGAATAAGAACTTAAGTTTCTGTCCGATCCAAATATTTTGCAATCAACTGTGAGGACCAGCAGGTCATAAAGCATATTGTACCTATTTTGAAATAAGCACAAACAAATTGGACCACTTTCTTTTTGCACTAGATATTAATTTTGAATTTTCGTTTATTAATAATATTGTAGACTTCATCAAATCGGTTGACAACCAAGGCCTCATTTCCGGAGTAAACCCAGAATTTGATGACATCTTTCCTGAACTGATTATTGAATTCTTGGAAAACTATAATTATTAACAATTCATAATTAATTCGTCTTTATTTTTAAATTAAACTGATTTTAAGAGACCTTTCTTGCAATATATACTTGTTTTTTCAAAAGCTGCAAATTTTATTGCGAATAATAAACATTTATGATCATTTAATCAGACTAGTTTATTGTAAAAAGCAATTGAGATCAGCTCAGCTCAGCATTTCATCTAATATTAAGCAATAAAAAATTTTCTATTAAATCATATCCGTCTTTTTGAAGATGATATAAAGATTAGTTTAAAAACAACGAAAGAACAATGTTTGTGCAAGACAGCCTAAGAATAGCATGGAACATTTCGGTTAAACATCTCACTTTGTCATAGCCAGGGCTTTGCATTGACAATTTCAATAGGAATATAATTAAAGGGCAATTCTGGCCCCTATGGAAAAAATTCTTTAAAGTAACAAAGCTGAAATTGTGATTTTTTGGCTCTATCAAAATTTAAAATTAATTTTATTTACTTTTTTCGATAAGATCTCTACAAAAGCAGTATTTTTTCAAAACTGCGCTTTCAATACAATGCGATTGATTTCCATACAAATTGATTCGTGAAATGTCTCCGATTAAAGACATTTCACCACTTTTTGTGTTGTAATTAACGGTCGCTTCAAATAATGCATTACTCGGTTTGACTTCAATTGTCATTAAATAGTGCTTTGATTTGGACTCGACTGAAGTGTTTGTAAAGATGGCTTCCTTAAGACAAGTGTCAGATTCTTCGCACTCCATGAAAGTCAACACTTTTTTATTGAGCCTTTGTTCAGAAGCGGAGAGGGTTTTCCCGAGTCTTAAGGGAACACATTTTGCTGGTTCTGCACCTAAAAGGCCGTTCAATTCATCCACAATGAACTCAGACATTGGTTTCATTGACTTTAAATTTTTGATGGGTTTACTGGTCTGACATCCGCACCAGTGGTCTGATATGGGAACTGATTTACAACTTCTCTCTTTAGGTATTTCTTTAAACAAAGACTTTCCATATTTCAAAGTTTGATCAGGTTCACCTAATAATGAATTGAATTCTTTCAAGTGTTCAGTTATCTCTTAAATCATACCATTTATTAAGTGCTTAAGAGTCGCGTGAATATCAAAAGGAGTCGTCAATTGGTTCTGATTTAGTCTCAGATTTTTATTCCGCAATTCTTTGGGTACATAAATGTGCATAAAAGGCAGCCTTTCCTCATACTTTCCCGACAGTGTCTCCCGAATTTTACCAAATCTTAATCCGTGGTCAGAAAAGAAGACCAAAATGGTGTCTGAAATCAAGCCATCGGTGAATAATCGGTTCAAAAGATTTGTGACAAATGGGTCCATAAGTCCGGCGTCGTTGAGATAGTTGTGAGTGAGTCGAGCCATGAAATGAAATGCAAAATACTTGTGTTTCCTTTCATTCATAGCCTTTACAAAATCATACAGGTAGTCGTAATATACCTGTAAGTATTTATCATTATTATCTGAATAATTAAAATATTTATAATTACTTTGATTTCAGGTTCATCCAGATAACAATTGTCTTCTGTTTGCCAATCCATGGCTTTGAAGAAAGGTCTTAAGTAATAGTCTGTGGGCGGATCTAAAAAGCCTTTCTTTGCATAATTAAAAGTGTTCATGTTGGGCGCGTCCTCCATGTACAGGGTCATGAATCCCTCATTGTGATAATCCTTTCATTTTAGAGATAATGAAGAAGTTCAAAGTTTCAAGGATTAATCAATCTTGTTTGCTAACCTTCCAAATAAATGGGAAGTCATCGAAATAAGTTTTGACGGTTTCGTTCCAAATGTCTTCGGTATAAAACCCGGTCAGAAATGGGGTTAAATTGGGAAACGTATTGTCACCGACTTTGTTATATCCATACATTGTATAGAAGTCATGACTTGAAATGAATTCCTTTGCGAGAGGAAAGTGTCGCTCAAAGTTGAGACGAGACACAGAATCGATACCAAGAATCAAAATGTTTGGAGTATTGCTGTCAATCGTTTTGTTTTGTTTTGTCTTCAACTCCGGTACGAGTGGAACAACCTTTTGAACATTCCCTTTATCTGCCAATTAACTAATTGCTTAGATTTTACATTCACTTAATTAAAAATATCAGACCTTCTTTGATAGAACAGTTTACGTTAACTGCGATGTCATCTTTGAAATATTGGATTTCATTCAAATTGAGTTCAATTTTAGGCCCGAAATGTATTTCGTTATCCGACTTATCATTACGTCTAACACTTTGTGCCAAACATTTCACTGTTTTATTCAACAAATTCTTAACAATAATTCCGTTGAAGTCTATCCTCTCTATCGATATATTGTGTCGTTCTTTACATTCAATAGTTTCTTGAGTTCTGTTCCGATAGAGAGGAATGACATCCGAATCAAATACAGGCCACCGAATGATCTGACAGTACTCTGTGTTCACCAAATATGCATTGTTTTTGTTGATGTCATCAACTAATCAAATGTAAAATAATAGAAAAAATTTATATTTACGTTATTAACCCTTAAATGATAAAAGAGTCATAAATAGAGACGGGAAAAAAGTTTTCATTATTAATCAATTGTTTGGCGAGAGGAGAATTCAGTTCAGATCCTAGACCCTAACTTCAGACATTTGGCTCCTTGTCAGTTCACGTATCATAAGAAAAATTATTTATTCCTATCTCAGAGCATTAAAGTTACATGCGATCTGAGCGATGCCAAAGGGTTAGGGACTCAGAATTGGGGTGTAGGATTGGACTGTTGACCATTAATTAACATTAGAGTCGAACAATGGATCGAATTTTTGGTTATAAATAGTTGGTCCAAACCGCAGATTATAAGTTAAAACCACATTTAGTCAATATTTACATATATTTCGAAATTGTATAAATTGAATATTGAATCTATTAAAAATCTGCGACAATTTTCCTCCTTTGTCAGCTCTTGGCATAGAGTAATGAATCAAATGCTTCAACGTTAGACTTAAATTCTAGAACCGCTTGGGACGGGGTAATTTTCCAAGATTAAGTAAATTAATAAAATAAATAAATGATAAATTTATTTTGAGAAATTGTTTTACCTTATTTTTGATGACTATTTGGTGAAGATTATATTATTCAATTTGATTAAGTAATAGTTTCGGGTAAATATAAAATGTCTGATACTATAGTTTGAATTTATCCAGAAAAGTACCACACATTTTGACATTCATGTTACTTTTAAATTTTACACCAGAATATCAAAATGTATGACATATGTCTGTTAAATATAATAAAAGAAACAAGAGCCAATGTAAACGGTTATTCTTTACTATTCTTTAATTTTAATTAACAATATTTGGTATAGAACAATTTTGTTACCTTTTTGCACGAAAAATTATCGTTCAAATTATTTGTCGAAGCTTTTATAGAATGAGCATAATACTAAATACTAAACAATAGACAGTTAATAAATATTAAAAGAGAAAATCTGTTTAATAAATTTTAAAAATACCTGTTTCACCATCATGTTCTTGGTTGAAAATATTACTCAAGTGAAAATGTTCAAAATGTTTTATTTTAAATTTGTTGTTTCTTGTTAGAACAGGCAAATAAAAATTTAGCAAAAGTAATGATATTAAAACTGATATCAATACTAAATACTTTCTTTTCTGCATTTTAAACAAAAAAGCAACAATAATAATCTTGTCGATTTTAATTTAAAATATTATTAGGTTGCAAATTATTCATTAATTTCCAGGTTGTAATTGTTAATCAAAAACTGGTCTTGTTAATAGTATTAGTAAGGATATTTAATAATTGCATTGAATTAAATAGCATTACAAGTCTTTTAGCTGAATTTAATTTCAATTTGATCACTCTATCAGTTCCAGGATGAAGATCTGTTCTCTTTTATAGATTCAGATTCGTACAAGTTTCTCAGACTCTTCTATAATAGTTTAATCTAATCTTAGTACTTCAAATTTGGAAAAAGACATACAATATAATCCTTAAGGTGTGACCCCCTGTTTTGTAGTATCCCTTTGTAGTGTTGTAAAATCCCTCTGTTGGGGTCTTCACTATTGTTTGATTTCTCTATTGTGGTGCAATATTTTTATAAAACGGTTTTTTGTAAATAAGGTTACCGCTGTGTTGCCTAATATATCGTATAATCGAAACAAAACATTGAGTAAAATCACATGTTTATAAGTAAATTATTAAAAACATCAGATAAAGGTGATAATTTTGAAACAGAAGGGATCAGGAAACAATTTGAAAATACCTAACGTTTTCCTGCTATTATTGAATTGGCAATTCTGTAGTACTTAACGGGTCTGTTAACCGTCTGATTGTTTACGTGCCATAAGTGCAGAAATAATTGAAAGACAATTAAATAAATGAAATAAAAATTTTACAGCACAGCATTTTACCTATAATTTCACACCTTGAAATATCTAAATTGTTAAATATTATAACGTCAAGAAAGCCCTTGTCATTTGAAATTATTGTTTTCCACATAAAGTATAAAATCTGATGTAAACCTAGTTATAAAACTTTCATTATTTTAAGTTTCATTCGCAACTTTACTTTTTTGATAGCTTTGACTAAAATCTTGTCATTAATGGCTAAAAAATGTAAGACTAACCAAATGTTCTCTTGTACTCCAACTCATTACTACTTTATTAATGAAATGGTCAGCTCACAGATTCTGTTGTGGATCCACAGGACAGGTCTGAATGGTTTGCTTGTTTTGGTTGAGTATTTCTTTGAATCAAGTGATCGGTTGTCGGCACAAAAGCGTTTACAAAATAGATTCCCTTAAAACTACAACTAAACAATTTGACTGTGTGGCGCTCTGAGGCCAGAATCGAGCCACAATAAAATTTTTAGCGGATAGGGTTTGGGGGATATTTTGCTAAAAGTCTTGTTGGTATGAGGGAGGGTAAAAAGGCAAGCGGAAATAGTGCTAGAAACAGCCATAAGCTATAATAAGGCTATTCTGCAAGTTTAAAGGCTTAATTCCTTCAAATAAGAACAAATTGATGGATTTTCTGTTCGTCATTTGCAAAAATGTCTGATTTTTGACTGACATAATCTAAAAATCCTAAAGTTTGCCCAAAATATGGACGGCTTGTCGGAGCCTCGTGGGGTGGGGGTGTAGTGGGTATTTTCAGTTTACGGGTGGAAAATAAATACAGCATAATTGCTTAATAATTTGAGCAAATTTTTGCATAAAATCACATCCCTTTTTACAATTGTTATTCAAGATAATTTTTCAAGATTAATAAGATTTTACAAAGTAATAGATAAAGGATAAAATTATTTTGTCAAATTATCTTACTTTATTTGTGGTGAAAGATTAAAGAAGATTATATATTATTCAATTTGATAAAGTGAAAGATTCTTTTAAATATAAAATTTCTGTCTTTTTTTTAATTTATCCAGAAAAGTGCCACACATTTTGACATTCATGTTACTTTTAAATTTGACACCAGAATATCAAAATGTATGACATATTTCTGTTAAATATAATAAAAGAGACAAGAGCCAATTTGATGAGTTATTATTTAACATTATTTAAATTTAATAAACAATACTTGTTATTAAACAATTCTATTTTCTTTTCCCCCCAGAAATTGTTAATTAAAAAAAGGTCTAAAAAAATATATCAGAAAAAGTAATTAATAAATGCATTAAATTAAATAACATCACGAAAGTCTTTCAACTGTATTTAATTTTTGCTCGATCACAACATCAGTTCCAGGCCGGAGATGAATACTTTAATAGTTTTAGATTTGGGCCAGCTTCTTCTTAACATTCTCAGAATCTACTGCAATATAGTTTAATCTAATCTTAGTACTTCAGTTTTGAGTATTGACGTTTGTTGATAACCCGTGATTGGATTGTGGCCCTTCCTGAGAGCCCAGGTAGAGCCATTACTTATGATTACTATTTCAACAAATATTTCATTCTAATGATGAAATAAAATATTCCGGATTCATTCATTTCAATCCATTTGGAGTGAATTGTTCAAGTCTATTTTATTTATTTTAATGGAAATTCATTTTTATATTCTCGATTAAAAGTGAAAAGTTAAATAAATGTTCTAACGTGTGGCAATTTTTGAGCAAATTAACAAGATGACTGCTCCTGAAATTTCACATTTATCAGAATTAAATTAACAATAAAATCATCTTTACTAAACATTAAAAATAAAGCAAAATAATCTTACAATTTTGTTTATTTATTTATGACCGCTCAAAACTAGCTTGGAGATACCAAATAGTAAAGCAGGTCTTGGTTGTAGAAGTTGATTGTGAACAATCACCAAACTGGTCGATAAGACACCGGCGGAAGCCAAGAATAGAGGACACAAATGTTTAACACAAAGATAACCCCATTTTATTGGAGGTTTAAAAGATTAGTCTGTATTAGAGCTAAAAATTAAGTGCTAGAAGTGCTATGAAAAAGAACTGGTAGAGAACGGCTACAGGAATGTCGGCCAAATGATCAGATATCGGAATGTATTAGTCATTGATAAACAATTAGTTAGCAATACATTAGTTCTATGGAAAGCGTTAATCAAAACAATAACTTTTATAGAGATAAAAACAGATCTCAAACTTTTACTTCATATTTATTATTTATATAATTTCGCTTAATTTTGGAATATTGGTTGTTTGAAAACAGATAATTGGTAGATAACTGTTGACTCAACCCTGATCCTAACTTCTCAACCCAGTTGAGAACTTAGAATGTAAACCTTCACCTAACCGATATTCTAGTTGAACAAGCACCTTCAAGTATAATATAATTTTTATTATAATATTTACAAAATAAAATCTCGAATTTAATGTAAAAGTGTTAAATTTATCTAATATTGGATAGGGGGTTTTCAGATCTATCCTAGAAACTTAATTTTTTAAATAAGTTCATTTAAATAATGTTACTCAATATATTAATGATTACTAGTATCAATTGTAATAAAGTATTTATAAATACATTTTTATTTTTTGGAATAATTGTTTCCTGGACAAAATGAATTGTTTGGTAAACGAGTTAAGAGTCATTTAATTGTGATTGGCAAAATATTTTCATAAATAACTTTATTTGCAAAGTTGATTGTTTCAATTTTTGATAAATTTTGTCAAATTGAATAATGTTAATAAAATCACATTTTAAGTCCATTAATAAATAATTTATATTATTGTTTTATAAAGAATACATTAAACCAAATTACCAAGAGGAGTTTATAATTCAAAAACAATTTTTGATGTTAGATGAAAATTTAAATTTTATTTAAAAATTTGCAATTCATTATAACTTAACATGTCTTAGATTGTTTATTTCTTTAAAGCAATTTTTAAAGTTTTTAAGAGAGCAATTGAAACAATAGACGAATAAACAATTCCTGTTCTGGAATCAGATTCTTTGGATGGAATTCAGATCTCACTCCTTCTGATCTATATTTTTCAATTTTTGTTTTATTACTTTAAACTCAAATGGCTTAATAACTTCCAAAGTGATTATTTTTAAGTGAATTCTAATTAAAAAACATGAAGGGAACATATCTAAATGGAACAGTTCTTGGACCATGCTCTATGGGTATCCTTTGTTTATCCCCGTTGATCATGTAATTCAGCTCAAACTAATTGTATTGTTTTCTATTATCATTTGTGATCTAAACCAATGCTCGGCCTAATAAGCACTAGACTTTCAGTCTGCCTGATGAGGGTAGCAATTGAACAGTCGAAATATAATGCAATTTAAAATTATTAATAATTAACAATATTTGTTAGTAGTTATTAAATTGAAAAACTTCAAGTTAGAATCTCCAATATTTGAAACTGTGCTTGATATGCCGTGCACCTTTTTTATATATAGTTATAAGAGAGTTATACAAGATTATAATAGAGAGTAAAACAGATATAATTAATCCGAATTCAAAGCTCAAAAACTCAAAAATTCAAAATATAAAAATTCAAAATATAATAATAAAAAACTCAAACATATAAAAAGAAATTAAAAAACATAAAAACATAGAAATATAAAATGCTTTTTTTAAAGAACAACTAAGTAAATTCCTGATAATATTTTTTAAATTCAATGATGAATTTGTCTCAACTCGCTTAAGACCAGGATGTCCGGCACTCTGCCTATAATAACAGACGCTATTTATGTTTGCAATGACACACAAAAAGAAAAAGAAAATTTGAAAGAGAGCGCGTGATTTTTGATTAAAAGGATAAATCCGTGGACCCAAATACCCGGAGCCAAAATTATGATTTTCCGATAGAGAAAGTAATTCTGAACACTGTTTGTATTGGGTAATTTTTGAAATTTCTGTGCATTCTTCCGCTAGAGTGTGTGAAAGTCATATTTTTCATTCAATGGAATTTAACAAATGAGATATCGTTTCCAATAAAAACAAGTATGCTGAATCGATTGGTGAAAATTAGAACTCTATACCTTTGATGGTTTTAAAGTTATGACTATTTTTCTAGAATAAAAATTTTGAAATGCAATTTTAAGACATTATTTGTTAGTTTTCACCAAAGCGATTAATTAACATATTATTCTATGTTCCAGAATATGAATTTATCAATATAAAATGTTCAAATTTTAAAATTTTACTAACAAATTTCCAATGCAAAATGTCATATTTGTTATTTTGATAAATTCATATTTTGGAACATAGAATAATATCATATTAATTAATCGCTTTGGTGAAAACTAACAAATAACGTCTTAAAATTACATTTCAAAATTTTTATTCTAGTAAAATAGTCATAACTTTAAAACCATTATAGGTATAAAGTTCTAATTTTCACCAATCGATTCAGCATATTTGATTATATTGGAAACAATGTCTCATTTGTTAAAATCCATTGAATGAAAAATATGACTTTCATACCCTCTACCGGAAGAATGCACAGGAATTTCAAAAATTACCCAATACAAACAGTGTTCAGAATTACTAATGGCGCATTCTATTCTTTATTTAGCAAATTTCTGCTTATTTCTTAATTTTTGTTATGAATTTTAGTGTTCTGGATTTGATGTTGTAATTGTAATGTTTTTTATGTTTGTATTATGTGCGTATGTGTGTCACGATGGACCCACTTTTCTCCAGCCAAAAAGTGGGTCCCTCGTGACTTTTAGGCAGACCAATAGCCTTCCTGGGTCCATTGTAGAAGGCGTAAGACGTTGTTTGTTTGTGAGGGTAAGGGAGGGCTCAATGTGAGGGTTGCGTCAGTTTTAAACCTCAGTTCAAATGTGTTTGCAGTGAAAGCCTCTGTTGACAGACCTCTGAGAGACTCATTCATAGGAACGCATCCATTGATTGGCGGCAAACGCTTTTAGTTAACCAAACAATCAGTCATTTAATCTAAAGTCAAACTTCTGCCTATTGTCATGGATGAGAATGGCATCGATGAGGATGAGGTCCAGTTCTTGTCGTCTACTTCTCTGGTCAACAAGTTTAGTGGCGAAGACCTTTGCGAAAGGGCCAACATTTACCGCCGGAACGGGTATAAGAAGCTGTCCGTTCCGCTCAACAATTTCAACGAAGGCTTCGTCGAGAGTATGGTCAGGAAGGAGTCGGAAGAGTCGACTGACCAAAACCGGAACGACTATGAAATCGAATCAATAGTTCAGTCGATTTTAGACATGAAAGCCAACGGTTCCGCTCACACCAGTTCTTCAGACGATGATAACGAGTCTATCGAAGAACTGCTGAATGAGTCAGAAATTGATGTCAATTGGGAACCAAATGTGTTGAAGAAACCACAAGAAGAAGAGTTTGTCGAAAGCTTTTATTCTTCGAGTTTGTATTCATTGGTTTTTAGTCTTAATGACAAATAAATAAAATGCTCTCATATTTCAGTCATGGATTTCGATGACTCAATGTTTTCGTGTCTGTCTTTCAACTCAATGGCAGCCCTTCCCTACGATTCCGTCCAAAAGGCCTTCTCTTTCAATAAGTCATTCTTAGAGCGACTGAAACGAATCCAATGCAAAGACGTTAGACTGCAGTTGTATTCGTGGCCATCGATTATCAAAGGCATAAGCATTACATGTGTTTCGAGTCCAAAGTCAGGCAAAACGAACTCATATTTGGTTCCACTCATGAATTGGTTCGATAGTCGGGAAGTCCAGGACAGTAAACAAGACATTAAGATCGGGGCCATTGTGTTGTGCAGTTCCACCCGACAGACCTATGATATCGCAAGACAGGCCAAACAATGGAGAGATCCGGACACTCCTCCCATGGAACAGACCATTCGAATAGTGTCGATGAACAGCATGAATGAGAAGAAACAGTTTTCATCCATTTTGAACGGATGTGACATTTTAGTCACAACTCCCGGACCTCTGCTCCACGCCATCGAGTCATCAGTAAATCATTTTTATTTAAATTGTTTTAATAAAATCTTAAGCTATCTATAAATTGATAGCTGATCGACAGTTCGAGCACCCGATCCTTGATCATCGATGACGCTGACGTGACTCTAGCCCTGCACGGAGAGGCTGTGCGTAAGATCTATATGTCTTACGCCAGTCTGAAGTGAGTCCTCAAAGTTTAAAAAAATATTTTGTTAACTTTTTTTTGTCAAAACGTTAGGAAAGGCAATAAACGTTTTGTTCAAAAGAACGGAACGGTTTCCAATCCGATGGCTTTTCAGACTTTGGTCTTCGCCCAGAGATTGACTAATGACGTGAAATGGTTCAGTCAGGAGTATCAGCACAAACCTTCTGTTATCTTCGGTTCCTATTACGAGACATCCATTGCTCTGAAGGTTGAGTGCAGAGTAGAAGTGATTGAAAGCGAAATGGATAGAGAAAAAGCCGTTCAATTACTGACCACTGAAGCCTTTGAAGAATACAAAAGGATTGCATTTGTTTGCAGAAACGAAGACGAGATGCGTTTCCTAAAGCGTCAAATGAAGAAAGAAGTTGATGAAAAATACACGATTGTGGTCACCCAAAATACCCCACATTACGAACTAGAATCAAAACGGACAAAATGGAACAGTTGTGGACGTTTTTTGTTTATCACTGACGAAGCCATCAAAATAGTGGAAGGCTTTCAGACCTGTTATTGTATTATTCATTACAAACTTCCCAAAGATTTTGTCAGCGATTTCGGCGAACGTTTCCGACTTATGCGGAAACAGTTCCAAAAGTTGAAGAATCCTTTCGAAACAAAAAATTTGCCGAAACTACTAAATTATGTTGTGGTCAGTCCTTCAGACAATTCTATTCCCGAACTAATCACTTATTTAAAACGGCTTGAAGTTGTGATTCCGCCAAAATTGATTTCTTTGTGCGATTATGAGCGCCGACCTCTTTGCATCAACTTCGCCTCATTTGGCAAATGTCCCTTTGGTCCAGTCTATTGTCCAGACAGACATCTTTTCAATAAATACGACTGTCCACAGACTAGTCTACCACAAAATGGACAAATAAAGATTGTGATGACTTATGTGATGGGCGCCAATCAGTTCTACTTTCGGTTACAAGAGTTTCGTAATGAAACCAATACTTCAGGTCAATGGACTAAAATGGAGAACACTTATGATGAGATCAGACCTCAATTAAATGCACTCAAAGACAGTCCTTTTAATACAATAAAAAACGTGTGCTTTGAGAAGGTTTACGGAATCGCTGTTCGGGCAGAAGTTCTCAGAGTTCGTGTCCTCAGACTTATTGGCGAACAAGAACTTCAATTCTATGAAGAATACGATCCAAACGACAAGAATCTGAAGATCGAGTTGTTTTGCATAGATTTCGGCCATAAATTGAGGTCCCGTTTGCGACAACTTTTTGAATTACCAGAAAAACTGAGACATTTGCCGCCCTTTGCATATAAGGGCTATTTGTTTGGCATTAAACCCGTCGACAATGAGATCGAATGGGACTTCAGAGCCACTCAGAAGTTCTACGATTTGGTGGAAAACTTCCGGATCACAAAAATCACGGCTTGGATTCTCAAACAAATCGATGGCGTCTTTTGGTTAAACCAAATGAATGTCGAAAAGAGACTGAAAAGTGCGAAAATGATTGTCGGCTCCAAACCAGAGGAATATCTGATCGAAAACCATTTTGTTGAACAAAACGATAACAGTCTACAAGACATCAACACAGACTATCACCGAATTGTCAACATTTGGCACAACTATAGTCTCAATTCAGTTGTATATCACTCGTGTTTAGTGGACTCTTCCACTTATGTTGTGGTGACTGACTTCGTATCACTCAATCACTTCTATGTTATGAAAGAGAAAGAAGTGCAGAGACTTCAAGAATTGGAAAACAAATGGCTTCAATCCATGTCTGATTCCGAATCATTGAATGAAGTGATCGATAGTCAGATGTGTTTCTATAAAGGAACTGATAAAACGACAAATGAAGAATATGTGAATCGGATCCAAGTGGTAGCAGTCAATGACAGCGCCGTTAATGTGTTTCTTGTAGATCATGGCGAGACCATTAAGAATGTCCCGAAGAATCGATTGTTCAGAATAGCAGAATCATATTTAAGAGAACTTCCTTTTCAAGCCATCAAAGTGGCGCTCTTTGGTGTCAAACAAATCAAACCAATCACTTATGACTTAATCTGTGATCTGACCCGTAATGAGAGCGACGAGTATAAGATGTCAATCGCAGACAAACAAAGCTATGATAACGGGGTTCACACCATTCGACTGTTTGTCGCCCAAAATGATTGCGAAACACATTTCGTGGCTTTGAGTAAATTATTGGTTGACCTTGGTTATGCCGAATATGTGGACTCGGAGGACGACAAAGAGTTGGAAGTGATAATACAAAAAGAATTGGATGATCCAAATGAAGAACCGGATACCGATTATATAATAAACGAAGAGGAATATATGGCCAATAACTTTTTTAAAGATCTTTTCCTGCAGTGGGGCTTCTCTGAAGATGATCTGAAGCCAAGTCCGTCCCAACCGGCCGTGAAAGAGTCGCGGGTATCCAAGACTTTGCGCCGATTGCGAGCCATTAAAGCTATGAATAATCGAAAGGAAGAATCAGGCGATGAGTCGGACGACGAGTACAAACCCTTTCCTAAAAAGATTGTCAACAACTCAGGCGATTACGACTACGAAATGGATGCCAACGCTCCCCTCCAGTTCTTCGATGGCGACGACCACTTGGACGAAGGCTGTGACCACAGTGACGAAGACGGCTTCCTTGAAGATGAAGACCTCTCATAAATTCACTGCCATTTGAATGCCATTACAAAATGCAACCAAATTATTGTTTATACACATTTGCGAAATCATTATTTGCGTAATTCTAACCATAATTATTACCAAAAAAGTGTTCATTTTCTCACTTTTATTATCGATTCGATGTTATCTTTTAATATCGTTTTTTATTTCTCCTGAAAAAGAATTTCAAAATGATTTTTTAAAATTCAAATAAAATTTATTTTCGTAACGTTTTCACTGAACGGCTCTTTATTTTTGTTTTGATTTCCTTTTCAGTTGAATGAATCAAAAATTTTCCAAATTGTCTAAGAGTTTAAAGACTTCTTCGACTTCCAGCAGATTCTTCTGAGAATAAGCAGTTGGACCACCTGTTAGGATGAGCTCAAATGTAAACGTAACTGACTTATGTCCGATGACTCCCACATCTATAAAGGTGTTGACCACAAGTCCGTCGGTGGACGCCGTCGGCACTCATTTGGTGGACAATTCGCAAGTTTTTAGTTTACCGATAATTGGATCAGGTATTTAACCTTTCATCTTCTTCTTTGGTTTTATTTTGATTGACTATATCTTAAATATTTTCAGATTTTACTCGACTGACCACAAATCTGTTGGTCAGCACTACTTCGGAGTCTAGTTCTGTGACAAACATTCAACCGATGTCTGGGATGACAGGTCTGAACGGCAGCACAACTTATTTCCAAATCGATGCCTCAAATCCAAACCAATTGACTTTATTCCAAACCAATGATACAAATATCGGCCAAACATTGTTCACATCGAATATATTTGAAACGAGCGACGAATCGCCTCAATATGTCTTACAAAACGATTCTTCGGATGCAAACAGTCAACTGACTGTCCATAATATGGATTCTAATCAATCTATTAGTGATAATAACGATAATATTCAAATAGTGGTACAAAATATAAAGCAAGGATCTAAAAGAGATGCCAATCGATTGACGACACAAATCACAGCCGTTTTGGCCGACGAAGAAGTGGTCAGCAATTGGAACGCTTCCAACAAAATCGAATGTGATTTCATCAAAAGTGATAATTCTTTTAAATGTAATTATTGTTCGCTTCAATTAAATCGATTGCAAGAAATGCGGCGACACTTACGGGTCCACATCGAAGACAAGCCATACAAGTGCTCAGAATGTGACCAGACTTTCAACATTGAAGTTAATCTTAGACTTCATGTATGCGGTCAACACTTTAAAGCAAAGACTGGTCTGAAGCCAACCTGTTGTGAGTGCAGTAAATGCTTTACCCGATTAGCGAGTCTTAAATCTCATCTGAGTGTCCATCAAATGGAAGAGTTGTTGTCTTGTAGTCACTGCTCTCAACAATTCTCGACACACTTCCATCTGAATAAACACATAAATAGTGATCACATGAGTGGCCCCAAAAAGACTAAGTCATCGGCCAAACCATTAGTTCCTAAAAATGAGTTCATTTGTTCCGTTTGTAATCAAAAATTTGTAAACAATTCGTTGCTTAAAGAGCACCAAAAACTTCATCTTAAGATCAACTCATCCCTAAAGCACCGGACGTACAAGAAATGGATCGATAGAAGCGATTTTCGTCACAAATGCATGACTTGTGGCAAAGCGTTTAAGAAAAACAGTCAACTGATTCGTCACAATCGGATCCATTCGGGCGAAAAGCCATATGTGTGTGAGTATTGTAGCACAGCCTTCAACCAGAAATCCAGTCTAGACATCCATCGGAGTAAGCATACGGGCGAACGCAAACACCAGTGTAAGTTTTGTGGCGCACTATTCAATCAGTCGGGTAATATGCGTAACCACATCCGCCGACTGCACGCCCCACAGGCGGACACTCCTCCCTCCCAATTGTTTAAGTGTCCGCACTGTAGCTGTGTTTTCAAACGACTTGGAATTCTTAACTGTCATATCAGTCGAAGACATCCCTTAGAGGCCAACAAAACCATTAATTCGGGTAATAATAAGATTTTAGTCAACAATCAGTTAAATATATCGCTTATGAGTGGAGGGGACGACACTTTGGGTGACCTTTTGAGCAAAGTGTTGGAAAAGAGTGGCGTCAAGTCTAATGTTGAAGATATTGGCGATAAGCAGATCGCACAGCTATTTGACCCTGCCACCGGAACTCGACAAACCCATATTGTCCGAAGAGTCGGGAACATCAGTTACCGTCAGTGCCTTTATTGTCAAAAAGAATTCAAGAAGTCCAGTGATTTGGTCCGACACTATCGGATCCACACTCACGACAAGCCATTCAAGTGTTCGCAGTGCTATCGGGCCTTCACTGTGAAGGGGACGCTTACGGCACATATGAGAACACATGACGGCCTTAAGCCCTTTGTCTGTCAACTGTGCAATAAATCATTCTCTACTTCTCAAAGTCGCAAAGTGCACATTAGACTGCATACCGGTGCTCTCCCTTATGCCTGTCCCCAATGCGACAAAACATTTCGGACATTAGGACACTTGAGATCTCATCTGAGTTCACACCAAAAACATAGTCAGACCTCAAATACTTCGGTGAAGTCAACAAAAAACATTAGACAAGAAATCGATGAAACACTGCTCTCCAAAATTCAATTGGACGGACCGCTCCTTCTGGTAGCTGATGGCTCAGCACTTGACAACGAACAGACTGGAGATCAAAACGGAGTTCAGACTGAAGTAATTGATGACAAACGAAAGTTCAAGTGCTGTCACTGCGGGAAAGCATTCAAAAAGAATTCGCATCTGACTCAACACATCCGTTCACATACTGGCGAAAAGCCCTATCAATGGTCAGTTGTCTTATATTTTTCAATTAAGTATTGAATAAATGGGTTATCTTTTGCAGTGAAATATGTCTGCAGTGCTTTGTAGCGAAGGGTAGTCTCAAAACTCATTCGCAAATCCATTCTAACGTCAAACCATTCAAATGCAATGAATGTCAGTTCGCGTTCTCCACTCGAGGTATTCATTAAACATTATTTATTCATTCATTCTTACCATCGATTATGTCTATTTGCAGGTTCGTTGACCCGACACATGATTCGGCACTCGAGTGAACGGCCATTCATGTGTCCATATTGTGCCAAAACGTTTAAAATGAGTCTGAATTGCAAGAAACACATAAAACTTCATCGAACAGAGTTTGCCATTCAGTTGATGAACGAACAAAATCAGACTAATGTCGACAATAGTGTCGATGTTAGCGAACGGCCGCTCCTAACAAACAAACTGACAGAAGGCATTTCACTGGTAGAGAGCAATACCAATCAAACCTCAGAACCGACCGTTGATTCGGATAATGTTTGTCTTAATGCCGAATATCCATCGAGTGTTCAGCAATTGAATGATTTTCCTAATGAACAGACGAATGTCCAGCAATTAGAAGACCTTGATAATAATGGTAATGTCGCAGTTGAAGATTTACGACCCTTTCCCTGTTCTGTTTGCGGATTAGCGTTCAAAAGGGCTGCCCATCTGAAACAGGTTTTTATTAAAATTAGGTTAATTTGAATCATTTCTTCTGATATCAAACTCTTTGTCGCCAAAGCACGAGCGGAGACACACAGGAGAGCGTCCATTCAAATGGTCTGTCCTCCGATTTTTACAATACTTTTCATCAAATGTTTTCCACTTCTAGTGAGACGTGTTTTCGTGAGTTTGCAACGAAGGGAGTCCTCAATACTCATATTAATACCCACTCGTCATCGAAGAACTTTCACTGCGATGTCTGTTCGGCTACTTTTGCCTCAAACAATACTTTGCGGCGACATATGAATACAGTCCATACATCGCATGGCTGTCCGTACTGTCCGATCGAATGTAAGAGTCAAACAGTACTTAAGAAACACATTGAAAGAGAACACCAGACCTTAACCTTCGATGTCAATCAGTTGAATAATCAAATCACTGATAAAATAGCTTTGGTTTCGACACAAACTTTCAATTCATGTTTGCAGTCAACTGATCCCTCTGTGGAACAGTCGACAAACAAATTAATTTTATTTGAAAGCGTCGATCAAAATGTTTTGACAAAAAATGTGGACAAAAATGAAGATATTATGAAAACTAGTCATTCAAATAAATGTGAGTTCTGTCCGAAAAGTTTCAAAAAGCCATCAGATCTTCAAAGGCATCGAAGAATACATACGGGAGAGAAGCCCTTCATTTGTAATATATGCTCGAAACGATTTACTGTTAAGTCAACCCTCGACTGTCATCTGATGACACACAAGGGTCTGAAGAACTTCAAATGTGATATCTGTGACGCGTCCTTTGCCACAAACGGCAGTCTTAAAGTTCATACCAGACTTCATACGGGTATATATTTGGTTTGTGTCGACTCTTCCTCTAATTGCTATGACAATCGTTTCAGGTCTTAAACCATTTGAGTGCAATCAATGCGGCGAAAAATTCCGCACTTCTGGTCATCGAAAGGCACACATCGATAAACACAATAAGAACAAAATTAAGAACGAGTCGGAAAATCAAGTGTCGACTGTCCAACAAATGGTCACTAAATTAGGCTCGACATCAGAGCTCTCCGGTTTGTATTTTCTGTTTATCATATGCTTATGGAACCACTTCTGGAAGCAATAACTGATTGAAATCTGTTTTTTATTGCATTGCTTAGTGCCAGAAATGAACCAAAATATAGGAACTGATGTATTGAGGATCGCAGTGACCACAGCCCCCAATCAAACTGTCAACGCATGCAATACCTATCAAATGGAGAGCACACTCTTCTCCCAACTCTTCCAATTGGACTCGAATTTGATTCAACAGTTGCAGAGTCAGGGCTTCACTATCGCCGAAACTGATGGCTCTGACCTCAATAACGAGACATCGATGACAACCATTGCGACGACAGCTCTCTTTTAAACAATTGTTAAACTATTTAAAGATTATTTATTATTCACAACAAATTATAAACGATTAGCCAAACAAAGCATGTGTTGGCTTTCATTTGTCAAATAAAAGTTTTTATTAAAAAGTACTCTGGTCGTCCCATTAGCTGAAAATGCTCCCAAATAAGTGACCAAGTTAGATTGGTTGAGTTTAACAGAGGCAGTAATAAGGAGTTTGGAATGGATGATTGACGCTAAACAAGCTAGAAGTGATGGGTGCTGACCGGAATCTGTGCTGGGGGTGGTAGCTCAGGATCAGCCACACCACAATCGAGTATTGTTAGGGTCGGAAATTGTTAATTGGGAACGGGTTTCAGGAAGTGTTCGGCGATTAAAATGTGAAGAATTGGTTCCACTTTTCAACACTCAGTTGACAACAGATTTAAACAAAATTCTAAAATTCTTTTATTTAATTATTTAATTAAAATTCACAAAATCATAAAAATGAGATCAAAATTCATTAATTAATTACAATTAAAAAGAGACACAAATATAAGGCACAAGACTGAGAGACGCACATGAGTTGACTGACACGACTGAGAGCTAAGCGCTCCTTAACTCTACTGAACGAAGACTGACTTAAGACTGTTGTGTTCTAATGCGGAGTTAAGCCCTTTATATAAAATGTGTGGAAAAGTTGTAAGCCTTTAAAAGTTGATCGACTATGTGTTTAAAGGGCAAACATATGAATGAGTGCAAAATAGCCGGTTTTGGCACAGGTTTCTATTCAGAGCCCAACACCCCTCCCCCTCACGTTATAGAATATAACGGACAAGAAAAAAAGGTTAGAATTTGGGCAAAACAACAAAGAATCAGAATATTTAATAACACAGAATAGAAAACAACAAAAAGTAAACAACAAAAGAAGAATTCATTAGAAATGTTTGAATGAAAATAAAGATTAAATTAATGAAAACAAATTGTTTTGATTGTCTTCAAAGACCAAATCATTGATTGTCATCTGAAGATCGGCGCCAAAGACCTCTTTAATTAATGGGAAGATTCTTATTAACGAAAACCTGAAGTGATTTGAAATGGAATCCAAAGCCTGTCGTCTATGAAAATGGCCGAAAAAGAAGATCTCGTTATCAACAATCCATTCCTGAAGTGCTGTAAACGGCATATTCCACGGATCAATCTCTCGACAGTGTCTGAACCACATATATCGAGTTATTCAACGTCTTGTGAAGACCAAAAACAGCCGAATTGCATATCTATTGATAGCAGACGTCCTAAACATCACAATAATCACTAAAACCGTTGCCAAAACTTCAGCCACTTTTGACTTATGCAGTCCACCAATAATGTGAAGAACAGTCCTTTCAAAATATTTATCGGCGAGTTCTTGAAGGGTCTGAACGACCGCAGGAGTTATGACACCATTGAAAGCACGTGTTTCAATAGCTTCAATCCATTTGAGTCCAATAACTACCAAAAGAGTCCATTCCTCGGCAAACCTCGAAAACCTGTTCTTTATTTTGATGCCCAGATATGTGTCGTACGATGGCATCAGATTCTGGTGTAAAACCAAAGGCAGCGGACCATCAAATGTGTTGACAACAAACGGATTAATTCCGTACACAATAGCCAATGATTGCCAGTCGAGTGGAAACAGTCTTTTCTTTGGGGCCTGACTTTGTTTGAGACCATATTTCATAAGTCCTGGCGTTTCAATAACGTAACGAACACCGACCGGACCATCAAAACCGTATATCCATTCATCTATCGATGAAATCCATTCCCTTTTGTTGTCGTCCTTAAAGATATCGAACTGAATGTCGACGAGTCTAATGACTCTTTTGATCCCTTCATCGAATCCCAAATCAATCGCCAGATGTATGGCCAGAATCGGAGCTGAAATCTGCAAAACACTGACCTCTTCGTTGTCGACCAAAAAGATGAATATCTTTGTCGTTAATTGCATTCCTCTGTCAATCATCTCTTCCAACAAATCGATGGCTTTTCTTCTGATGTTTACATCATTTGATCGTATAATTGCTGTGAAGGCGAGGAAGTCGTATGTCTTGAGAACGTCTTCGAAAGCGAATCCAAACAAATCAAAGTTCACTGCCATTGCTTTGGGGATGACTTCCTGTTCTGTTGACAATATGTCTTCAATTGTTTTTGTGGTGATGTTTGTCACAAAATTATCATAAAAGGGGATCCAGTTTTGACTCATCCCTTGAAGAACAAAAATAGTGTTGATTTCCATGTTTTGCGCACCAAATCAAAAGTCAATCAAATCAAAGGTCTTTCAAATATAAACCAATATTTTCTGTTCTTCTTTCAAATGAACACTAAATTCAGTTTTGAATAAATGTTTGTCTGTTTCGAAATCACTTCACTTTATATGTAATCGTCGGTCAGTTTTCACTTCAATCGCAACATTTCAAGAGAATAACTAAAGGCTTAAAACACTATTCATTTTCGGCTATTCTTTGACTTCAAACAAAACATAAAAAAAAATAAAATCTAACGAAATATTAGTAAAACTAATTTCATTTCAGCTAATGTTTAGTAACCTTCAAATCAATTTTAAATTATAACCCAATACTAGGAAAACATTGACAGACCATTATTTTTGAAGAAAATATGATTTACACTATCATTGTATGCCTTAAAGTGTGAACTAAAACCTAAAAAATATTTTTAAATATCTGACTCTCATATATCAGATTTATAGACAAGTTAATTGATTTCTAAATCTTAATAGGTTAAAATTTGTTCTGGTAAAATACAGACCAAAACCAGGTGTGAGGTCTATAATCAAATTGTGCTCAACTTAATTGCTTGCTTATATTAAAAAAATAACTATAATAAAAATTTTCAAAACGAATTAAATTAAAATCAATTTCAATATTCTATAAATTAATTGCAAAAAAAACTATTTATAATTTATAATCTTTTAAATAATTTGGTGGTCGTCTCTGACGGACAGGCCTTTCATTTAACACTTCCCTACTATTTTGTTCAGTAATATTATCTCTAAGAGGAAGAGTTATGGCATTTCTTAGGAAAGAATTAGAGTCTTCAGTGGTATTCCTCTGTTGACTAGGAATACAAAGACTATCTTCGACTAGAAGTGGTTGTTCTGAGCCTATAGTTTCATCAAAAGCACTGAAATTTATGTCTGAATCGGTGTCTGATTCAAAGAGAGCTCTAAACTCTTCAATAAAATTATGTCTAATTATTTGTTGAGAATTATTACTGTTTTCAAAGACTAGATCTAAATTGTTATCACTTTCATTGTTAGGCATCACATCATTAACATTATTATCACTTATATTAAGGCTTCGTTGAATGTTATCATCATTTTCACTATTAATTAACTCATTATCACAAATGTTATTATCAATTAAATTATTGTTTTGTTGACTAAAGTTATCACAAATGTTATCACAATTTGGATCCAATTCTGATGTAAAATCAGAAACCGGACCAATACTGACGAGTGGTTCTGAAAGAGTTTGTGTATGTTTTGGTGACATCGCTTGTGATCTCAAACGTCGATCAGAAACGTTTTGTTTACGACTTTCTTCGATCATTTCACTAAATTTGATTTGATCTGAAACATCCCAAATCGGATCAGAAACTTGAGGTTCTTCTGTACTTTCAAACTCATTATTGTCTATCTTTTTGCACAACAATTCATAAAGTCTTGGTTTTCGACCAAAATAAGGGAAAAGCATTTGACTATTCACTACTTTCATGTGTCTGTCTTTGCCTCTCATTTTAACAACTGGGTAAATATGATAACTGCCACGAGTGACCTCTCTCACAATTATCCAAGGACCACACTTCAGAGGTTTCAATTTCGTAGGAATTCCTGGATCAGTTGTCCTATCAATAGCCCAAACCATATCTTTCACTTTAAAAGGTGGTTCCAAAAACTTATTTCTTCTCAATTCTGTCCACTTATTCTCTGCTTTAATTATATTAGCCTTTGCTTCGGCTCTTGCTTTCTCTATGAAGGCTTCTTCAGGCACTTGACTATTGTCTTCTTCACACTCTTTAATAACATTTAACTGAAATTTTCTTTCGAAAGCATTCGTTGGACTAAAACCGAACAATAAATAAAAGGGACTAAAGTTTGTAATTGAATTCACAGATCTATTGATGATTTTCGTTGCAATTGACACAAAAGTATCCCATTCTTTGCACTTTTCGTTAGCATATGATCTAATGATTTGAACAATTTTTCTGTTATTAACTTCACTCAAACCATCAGAAGCGGCATAATATGCAGCAGTTGCATGGTGTTCGATACCATGTCCTTTAAGAAAGTCTTGGAATACAGAGCTCATGAATTCCGCTGCTCTGTCTGTCGTTAGTCTTTTAGGAACAGTGAACTCATTGAACAATTGAGTTAATACTTTCATTATTACTCCCATTGAATGATTAGGAATAGCTTTCGCATAAACATAGCGAGTCATTCGACAAACAATTGTTAGTATATAGACATTGCCTGACCTGGATCTAGTGAACGGACCGCAGACATCCATGTTTAGATGTTCAAAAGGTTGTTCCACTCTTGGAAATGTTTGAGGAAATCCAAAGGGTTTATGATTTGGTGGTTTCACTCTATTACAAACTGTGCACATCTTCACATGTGTTCTCAAATGTTCCCGATAGTTTTCGAACCAATATCGAGCTGCCAAATCTTGTTCAGTCTTCTGACAACCTCTATGTCCCCCATCTTCAGGACTCGAATGAAGAACTTTCAATATTTGTGGTATGAATTTCACTGGAATCACAACTTGCAATACTTTTGAATCCCTTGATCCTCTTCTCTTTCTTCTGTATAACAGTTGATCTATAATTACAAACCTTTTTCTCAAATGTCGCCATTTCTTGTCACCAGACAATAGTTTCCTTAATATTGTTGAACAAAATTTATCATCACTTTGTCCTTGAATGAGGTCATCACTACTCAAATCTTCAGTTACTGGTGTTATAGTTGTAGTCAACACATGCGTTGAGTCAACTTCTGTGTAGAGACAGTCGCCCTCTTCTTCTGAATTATCTAAATCTTCAGAATCTAAAACTTTAATTAACTCATGAGAGTCGACCACTTCTTTGACAATTGTCTCATCTCTGGTAACAGTCTTTTCACTCAATAAACGACTTAATCCGTCAGCGATTTGGTTGTCGACACCACTGATGTGCTCAACTCTGAAGCGATAGGCAGACAATTCAATACCCCATCGATTTAGTCTTGCATTTCGTATTTCTTTGAGTTTATTCAGAACCAAAAGCGGTTTATGGTCTGT
>JAQIWP010000305.1:0-29566 GCA_034695525.1 Euzetes globulus
GAATAAATTTGTTATTGTTTTCAAGTTCAAACTTTCAACTCATCTAAGTTGAACACGGTGTTTTTGTATGTGTTTATTCTTGCGCATGAACAATGTTTCATTTTGTGCCTCAAAAGTGTCTCGTTGCGAACCACTGATATACACTATCAATAGATAGTATATACATTACGCTATGCGGGCTATACATTGGGTGCGGGCTATCTATTGGCACTAAATAATTTATAAAATCACTATATTTTTAAAGCTGCGGGCACCGGGGGGCAGGCTATCTACTTTAGGGTATATCGAAAGAATGATGAAACACGATTTTAACATTCATTGTAAAAGAAGATAGGTTTGCTATTATTGGTGAAAGACTACTTTTAAACAGCATATTGCCAGTCATTCCCAAGCAAGGTTAAATATGTTGCTCAAAACAAAGTTTAAACATGATAGGAGGGCCCCAAAGCCCCTAAAAAGTAATTTTTAAGAAATAAAATGGCAAATTCCACCCCCTAAATCTAAAATCCGAAAATGTCAAAAATTATTAGAGTATTCCGAGGAATTTTGACTCTCTCCTAAATTTTCGAAGATTTTAGAGAAAACCACCCATATTATTTTTAAAAATTACTTTTTCGAGCATTATGGCCCTCCTATATACTAAAACTCGGTTTTGAATAACTATATTTGACTTTGCTTAGGCATCACTGATGTCGATTATCATTTAAAATTACCGTATTACCTGGGTTAATATTGGTAGCAATACTAATTAGTCCTAATGAGTCATATTGACTAAAATTGGGTGCACCGAAAATTAAGGCAAAGGTATCTCAATAGTATTGCCCCCCATTTACTGAATATGACTTAGTATTGCTAGCAATCGTAACCAAGGTAATTCGGTAAAAGATTTGAAAAAGAGATTTTAAAGTTGCACTCCATTTAAAAAAAAGCAAAACTTGCCAGTTGCATGTCCACCCATTTTGCAGTTCTTTCCCAGAATAATAGTTTCTTTCATAAATTTCAATTGAATTCAATTTAAGATAATTGAGATAATATTCGAAATTATTTTTATTCATTTAAACAATTGCTTGAAATGTATTCGGAGAACAAATAAATAAAATCGTAAATTAGTTTAAATATATTCATAGAATTAGAAATAGTTTAATAAGAATTTGTAATTATTGAGAGCCAAACAGCCGACGACTGACTCGACTCTCGATTTGCATTTAATTACAATTTTCTAGGAAGTGATAGTCCAAGAGTTGAGGACATTCTTCCCTTATAGGGTATGTAAAACTGATAACCGCATTCAAAATTGGAACTTCCACTGTAGATAACCGGTGCATAACTCTGGCAGTTAATAAATACTTCATTAATAGACTGATTATTAAAGTGGATTAAAACAAATTAGTGTTTAGTTGTGTCGGCACTAATAAAAAGCCGAAACTTTCAGATCATTTAAATTATTGCAAATTATAAGAGTATTGGAAACAATTGGCTCTAATTTATTGGATTATTTGTTGAGAATTATTGGTTGAGTTTCTAATGACTTCCAGCCATTGTCTAAAAGTATATTCGCTTTCAGTTCTGAAGAAATAGACGTGAGTTTTGAATTGCAATTTGAAGACATAATTCTTTGTTATGTTATCGCTTTCCGACGGAATACTCGCCACATAACCGATCACTGGAAGACTGGCCAAAGGAAAGTCATCCTAAAATCCAATTTATTAAATAACCACAAATCAAAGAATTCATGTCCAGACCTGATATGACTTATAAAAGAACAGACAGAAGTGAGTGAAGACAACCCAAAGCTTCTGCCAACCGCTGCTGTTCTTGAATTTTCTAAGAAGATATCCACTCAAACAACTCTTTTAATAAAAATCATATTTAAGTTTGTGATTAGTTTTCAAATTAATTTTGTGCTTACAGTGAGTGCGTGCTTATAATCGATTGCACTGATACTACAATTCCTGTGCCAACAGACGTGTGCCATAGTATTTGATCGGTAGTGAAGTTTATCGATATTATCGGTTTGACAAATGTTTTCTGATTTTTGGATCCATTTCTGACTCAACGCGTTATCGATTTTATCCAACAATTCATTCGAAGAAATAATGTTTGGTATGAATGGAAGCATTTCATTGCCATTCACTTCACATAAACTGATTGCCGTTTCCGACAAATCTGTTAACCAAATGCGTCGCTCTTCTTCTGAACTGAAGGCAAATATATATAAGTTTCGGATAAAACTACTCAGTCCTTATCGAATATATGTTCTTTAGGTTCGTATTTAATCTAATCTTGTATTTGACAAAGACTTCAAATTTTAAAAATTATAAGTTAAAAAAAAGCTGTAATACTTGGCGGCGACCATAAGAGCTCTTTCCCCACTATATATTGTAAAACAATAGTTGACTCCGAGTTTGGGTTCAGTTTCTTCCACCATAATGTTGTGGAGGGGAAGGTGTCCGTGAACTTTGAATTGGAACTGAACAGATGCTGATCGACTCGCGTATATCAATATATCTGAAAACTTTGACAAGATCAAATATCAAACCAATGAATATTAAATGCTTCGGTAAATATAGGTAGCACCGGTATATACTTAATAGAGACATGTGCAAGGAAAACTTCGAATAAAAATTTAATATCTTGGCCATTAACTATATATATATAGTTTTTATATGAGCTTGGCCAAAAGTGCAATATTTTGTGAACATGCTCTTCAAAGTCCCTTTAAACATCCCTGCTTATTTGTGGGGGAAAGGGAAATGTAATCTAGATGAAATTGTATTCATCGAAATTTGGTTATAACCTTAAAATGAAATAATTATCAAAAGTGATAAATACCAGAAAAAAGAGCCGCTGTTGGTATCCCTTCTTCGAAAGCTTCAGAAGACATCCTTCGCGGACAAATCTCTGAAAAACATTAAAGACCATCATTTCTAAACCATTAGAGATAATGACAAATGAAAACTGACTCGTCCCGACTGAACTATATTATCCATTCCTGTTATATCTCTCTGAAGTTCGATCAGAATAACCAAGTTGATCTGAAATTATAAATTTGTTAAAATTTTGAAGACTATTTTACTCAAATAATACCAAAGAGTTTAGAGTAACGGAATATTCGGCGTTGAATTGTTTCAACTGTTCGATTGTGACTAAAAAGAGATCATTTAATCACTGATTGAACACATTTGTCACTTACATAAGTATTTGGCGAATTCAGAGCTATTGTTGACATGAAATTTAGATAATTCTGTTGATAATTAACACTACATTCAGTTTCAATAGTGAATAAGAGAATAGAAAATAAGATTACTTTCAATAATTTGTGAGTAATGTGTGATATGAAAGGCCGGCTTTAAGATGAATGAAGTGTAGGGAAGATAACAACCCTTTCGGGCTTCAAAGTCACGACAAACTCGTTCAAAGTCTTTATTATGTCTGAAACTTGCGTTAATCCTTTCCAGAATGAATGGCAGCCTTTCTATGAGTCGTTCGTAAAGCTATTAAATAAAACATTTTCGGTTAAATTGGAGGTTAGGTACAGATTGTGGACTCTATTCCAAGTATTACTCACTGGAAGCCATTGGATTATATCTTTGAGAATATCTCCAATTGAACGCCTAGAATGGAGGGCAGACTTTCCTTCCCTTCAAATTGAATTAAATATAAATGAATTGAAGTCAAGTCAAGTAAAACAAACCAAATGACTAAAATATTCTCGATTTGTTGCAAGAAGTTTTGATGTATTTCGAACAGAGGTTCGGTGGCAGAGAATAACAAAGAAAGCATTTCTGCCGGTCGTGTCGTCTCTTTACTCACATCTTCTTTAAACCACTGAATGAGTAAAAAATTGGAATTCATATAGAGATGGGAAAAGCCTTTTCTCACCGTATTTATTAACTCAATGTCTTTCTTATAGGTTCGCTCCGACATAACTAACTCTCGAAATACATAATATTCTTTATCCAAACGAAGTTTCTTTACAAACAAATCCTAATTTAAAATTTGTCCAAATGGTAAAAGACTTACAGCTCTTCGATGATCCCTATCCAGAGTTGACTCTATTCTTATTTGGTTACAATTTGGCACAAATGATGAATCGGATATGGGATAGACCTCATTGTTCGATGAAAATGACATAATTTGTTCGGAATTGCAGATATTATTCATTGATAGGTCATTGAGATTATTGAGATTCAGGTTATTATCGATCGAATCTAAAGAAAATTCCCATTTTTAGAATCAAATTGAATGAAATTGATGTACTTTTTATCCAAAATGGCACTATTTATGACTATCACATAAATGAGCATGGCCATTAATTTTAAATTCATTTCAAAACAAACTCTTATCTAATAAGGTAATAGCTTGGCTTTAGATATAAGTGATATATAACCATATTCAATTTCAATATTCAAGCACATTACAGTATCAGTACTATATTTCGAAAGGGTCAGGTGAACAGAATTTCGCTTGATATATTTTCAGTGATTAACTTTCAAAATATTTATCCAAACCTTTATCAAAACTGTCATTTATAATGTGATAAAAGCATTCTCTTTTGAAAAAATGCAATTTTTTGGACGCCAAATATCAACAATTTTCTTGTTATACGGGTTTAAAGGTTATAGACAGGGATATTCAAAGATGAAACATTTTAGAGGGTGAGTATCTGGAGCATTTCTATGAAAGTTTTGACAAGTTTTAGGTAAGTAACCGGATTTTTAGGATAATTTATAATAATTTTCCTCAGGCCTAGAGATTATTTTTTCTATGATGTATTCGGAAAACAGCCCTTTTAGGGGTCTCTCCTTCTAAAGAACTGCAGTTAATTAACTTTCGACAAACTTTAGTTATCCCAAACGTTATGTACTTTTTAGAAAAAAGATTGGGGAAAATGTACGTCATTATTAAAAATAGTAAAGGTCTCTTTGTAATTTAAAATTCTATAGGGAGAAATCTAACTTTGTCTCGTAATTTTGGATTTCTTTGTGCATCACTGCTAGTTAGCCAAACATACAAATGAAAATCTAAAAGTAAAGCCAAGTTAAAGCAAAGGCAACCCAATTAAATAATTAATTAGTTAAATCTAAAAGGTTTTAATAATATTATTATAATTTCGCCACATTTGCATAGAATAGAAGAAAATGGAGTGAAATCCAATCAAAGGAATAAAAATTTTTTTTAAGTAAAGATTACAGCAATTAATTGTTTACAGAATTTAAGAATTAATAAATAGTTTTACTAACAAAGCAGTAGAAGTGCCGCAAATAAATGTCTTTCAAATACTTCTAAGTTATATATATATTCCTATTAATTGGCAATTAGATATAGGTTATTTAATTAATTGATTTAACAAACATATATTTTATAATTATTAGGAAACGCTTAATTTTTTAACAGGTATAGTCAAAGTCGAATCGTAAACGTATGTAAGCCTCATTTCTAGCTTTCAAATTTCTAAGTGCAATAAATTGTTAAAATGTTGTAGTTCCTTTTCGCTCGCAACTCGAACTTTGACTGTATATCTCTGATCAATAAGTAATTTGTTAATTTGCATTAAAGACATTTGTGTTAAGCGGCGGATCTACTGTTGATAACAAACTTATTTATTCCTATAAATAGAATGATATAAAGAATAGAAAGTTGAATACATGAGTTGAAAGATAGTTGAAAGAGAATAACAGATCAAAGCATTTAAAGGGAACACTTGTAGATATTTTAGACATATTTAACAATAAGGACAAAAGAGTAGTTCCAAATTCTTAAGAGTTTATAAAAGGTTAGATTTAAAAGGTTTTGTGTATTTGGTCAGTAGACAAACTAAAGGCAAATGTCTGGCAAAAGAGGTAGTTCTCGATAATCTTGAGCTGCGTTTCAATTTGTTATGAAAGCAAGTGTTTAGTATTGTTTTAATATACATTTTGCAAGGACTGAGAGCTCGTTAACTTTGTTCACTACAATAATCTGGGACAAATGATTGCAAATAATGTTTGATAACCAAATTCTCTAAGCTGTTAGCAAAAGAATCCCTTTTCAACTCAAATGGTGATAAATTTGGATCATTTTGGATAAAATCAAGACAATTAGGTTGAAAGTCATCAGGAAAGTTTTGGCTTAAATATAAAGTAATGATATCGTTTGCAATCATTGATTTGATTGATTTTTTGGATGCTTTCAATTTATCAAAATTTGTTTCTGATTCAAATTCCATTTGTTTAAATTCTTCATAAAAATTTGGATCAAATAAAATGCTTTCTTTGAGTAAATTATAATAAATTATTTCTTCGAAAAGGGAGGGGAATGTGGGTCTGGACTCGTTTTTTTCGTTGTTTTGTTTAATTTGTTCATAAAAATAAGATTCGTCTGAATTATGTGAACTGTTGACCGACTCATTCGAATTATTCAGATTCTGATTGCGATTAATATTATCTAAAATGAAATTTTGAACTGAATCTTGGATTGTGTCGTCTCGAGAGGAAAAGCTCTCAAAAGATGGCAAACTATTTAATGAAACAAAATGTATATTTTTTGGTGTAATATTGCAATCGGAAAATCTATTGGTTCGAGCAAACAGTCTTTGAGACGAATTCAACTCAGATTTGGACCTAATTCTGGGCGCAGAGACAGCTCGTCGTCGCTTTTCATACTTTTTCTTATTTGAGTTCTGTTTGACTTTTCTTTTATGTAAAACATATTCAATGTCTTCGCTGACAGACTTTGACTGAGTGTCAGAACTGACGGTTAAAAAGCTTTCAACACTTTGTGTTTGCATTTTGCCTGCATTTTGATTGACGTCTTCAACGCTTTCCAAACTATTATCCAAACAAAATTTGCTATCATTTTGCAAGAACCTATTCGTAAGATTTTTTGTATCTTTGTCTATAAGATAAGAGTCGTTTGATATATCATCGGCTTCGATGTCAATCAGGTCAGGACTAATTAAACCTTCCCGACTGTCAAACAGAGAAGTCCCACCTGAAGGTCTGCCATCAATTCTATCATTAATTGATGGGCTAGGAGGAGTTTGAGGGAAACCCCTCTGCCTTTCAAGGCATTCTTGAGCAGATTTTGGTCTTTCGGTATCAATCATATGCTCTTCGTGACCACTCATTACCACTTCAGACGATAGTTGAGGCGTACTTATTGGCAAAATGGGAGCAATTGATATTGAAGTGCCAGCCATTCCTTCAAGACGAGGGTTTGCATTGGATGTCCTCAAACTATTAGATCTATCATTTATCAAATCAAGTTATCCGTCACATTTTCATGAATGTTAAATGGGGTTTACCTTTGAAAGGGCTGTCTTTTGACAGAACTCTGTCGGACGTATTCCATAATTTGTTGCTGAGTTCGTCCGCTATATCTGAGCACAAAATTATTCTAAATATTAGTTTTAAACAATCATTTCTCTGGATATGAATTTAAATATTGATAGAAAAGGAATTGAATATATATTTCAAATTAATGATTAATAAAAACCTGAAAGAAGATCCGCGGCTAAAAATCTTGGGTTTTTGTTTAGTGTCGGCTTTGACTTCAATGCATCGGAAAAAGGAGTGCTGTTCGATACACTTCTTCCAAAAATTCTTACATTCATTGCGTGTGTCGAAGAAGAACTCGACCACATCACCGAAATACTCCTGAAATAAGATACAATCAAGCTCAAGAAGTGAAAAAATGAAAGGTAAAACCTCTTGGTGTAGTTTGATTAAGAAACGTTTTCTTTTGAAACTGAGTTTTCGAATCTTAGCCCACGAAAAGGTATTGACTTTAGTCTGATTTTGAAATACAATGACTCCGAGATGTGCCACCGATAGATTGAGAGGCACGCCTTCGTGATCTTTGACTCCAGTCAACTTTATGCCATACATTTCACACCGACGGGCCGTTTCCAGTAAATTGTAATCGGCTTCAGCCGGAGATTGACCGCTAATTAAGAATAGATAAATATGTAATAAATAAGAACCATTCGAATGGAAATAATGTTGAATAGGAAATGTCAATACATATGCTTTTTATGGTTTTCCATTACTCTCCACTCAAACTCCTCGTCCTGATGTGGGATCAATTTAAAGCGTGAGACATAACTGTGATCCATATATTCCTCAGCATTGAAGTCTCCGATTTCAGCTGTTTTTAATCAATTGTAAGTTGAGGTCAGTTACCATTAAAGTAAAGAGTGATACCCTGAATGATATACGAAGCCATCAGAGCCGCAGTATTTTCATTGCAAACTAATAGTCCTTCCGAAAGATCTTTTTTTATTTGCAGACCAAATAAATATCTATAAAAAGAGTCTAAGAATCTGACGGAACACTATATAAAAGGCATTCAAACCGAGTTAACTCGTCTTCGAGTCGAGAAGGATCCGGACAATAAAACTTAACGGCAAAAAACATGACGGCCTCTGTGACAGACAAAGACAACTGACGATACATTGGTTTTTCCAGATCTAACCAATACTGGAGTGAAGGAAAACAGTAAATACAGATAAGTTTAATAGAGATAATAAAGAGTTAAACCCGAGTTCCGTTGCCGTCGATGTATTCGAGACCGAAATAATCGATTTCTATCAGATTCAGTGTTTCGCAGATCTGATTAAACAGAGATTTGGCCAAAGCTTTGTGCTTAAGAGACAAACACATTCAGTAAATACTGGATCCGATAATTCAGTTCTTACCGTTATTTTGAAGACATATTTAGATTCATCTAAAAAGTGTATCTCAACTGAGAAGCATTTGCCGGACTTTGTCTTCCGGTCAACAGAACAGCTTCTATTAGAAGCGCTGTTATCACACTTGTCCTCTAAATGCCGTTGTTGTCTATTGTCCGGCGGCGCAGAAGAAGACCTCTTCTCAGGGGATGTCATGTTGGGATGGTCTGCAAAATCAATGGACAGCCGTTAATTGGATTCGGGTTCAGTCAACACTATTTCACATATCAAACAACAAATTGCAGGTCATTTCGACCAAACAAAGAGTTTAGAAAATATTTTATTAAAATTGAGTTCAAAGGCAGTAATCAATGGTTGTATTTGAGGGCAATTGTGGTCAACGTTACAAATGTTATTAGAAATCACTTACTATTGTTATTGTCTTAAAAGAGATTCAATGAAAATAAATTCAAAATCAAATTTTATTAACATTTTAATCGTTAATATAATTAATAATCAAAATAATCAGAAATGAATAAATTGATGATTGAATCGAAAGATTGAAACTATTGTTAAACTAATGATAATAATCATAAACTGTATATAAAAATAATAAGAGTTGTGTTTATGTGTCGACCATTGCGACCATATTCTCGATTGTAGACAAACAGATGTAACGATGAGGTAATGGATATCAGTTCAGCCAATAAGCGATTCGATAGCTTTTGCCGCTATTTTCGACTCAAAACAAACCAATGCTTAGATTTAACGCGATTTGCAATTATTTCGATTCAAATTTAACACTACTTTTTATAACTTTTTTTTGACGTTTTCACCATTTTTTGCGTTAATTTCAATTAATATTAATATAACATTAGATCGAAAATTGGAGTAACTCTAAGAGTGAGTCGTTGTTAACAGCGTTTGTTGCGATAGTGGTCTCTATATTCCTGGTAACTGACAGTTATTTTCTCGCTTTGATATCGGGTCAGACGGATTGAGAGACGCACTTCATTGGTGATGACCCCCTTGTAGCCCCCCTTACGCAACAGAGAGTCTATGGTCTGGATTCGGTCCCATCCTATTGGAATAAAATATACAAAACTCAGATATTCAACCATTCATTCAATTATTCAGACCCTGTTCGGGCGCCACTTCCGGCAAATAAGTGGCGGTGCGTTTCGAGCCTTTTTCTGTCTGAAATTCAATACGAATGCCATGAATACCGATTTCCCAATCGGTGTAATTCTGTCCGTCTTCGAAGTGTCGCAGAATGGAAACCGAAACGTGAAGTTTCGACAACTCATCTTTCGTTATCGGACTGAACCGACTGTCCTTAAAGGCGCTGAAACCAGTCATGTTTATAATCAAGACAACCAACACACCACTAATACCTGGTCATCGCATATTCCCTGAGACCCACGTGAAGGTTCATCGAATTGAAAGTACCGATACATCCACGCAGACGACGCTCCCGACCGATCTTCCACGTGACAAACAGTGGGCTAAACACAAATCCTTTCAGTTATTCCAATCAACCATTTCCTCTGCATTCCTTCAATTAGGGCACTGTTTACTCGATAATTGCCTCATAAATGTGATTATAATCCAATTTTTGGGAATATTATTGAAAACATATTATTTTTCCCATAGAATTTCGAGCAAAAGGACTGAATAAAAATTAAAGTGAATCTAATCAATGGATTTACCAATAACTAGGATCATTTAAATTAGCAATATATTCTCTTTACTGACTTCTTAGCTTAAATATAACAAGTTATGAAAGAGTAAACCAATTACTTTTGGATATATAGATTTGGTTGAACTAACTTCTAAACTGCTAATTGTTTCAATTTGCCAATAATTGCTGCCAAATAGAAGAAAAGAGAGAAGTGTGAAAGAGACCTTGTTCACTATGGCATTGATCATTAGAACCTATATTGTAGTGGAGTATCACAACTACACTCAGTCTGAGTCACCATTGATTGACATCTTATTATCGACTACTTGTCGGACATGTTGTCGTTTAAACGATATATAATTTCGTTAATTTTTGTAAATAAATTAAAAATCAGCGAAAATTGGGTTCAAATGTAAACAATGGATAATTGGGACACAGATCTGAACCAATGAGACAATGGCTTATCAGAGTATAGGCCAATGACTGATAGGCTTTGCATTTATTGACTGAGTTGTCATAATTGTTTAGATCAAATTTGATAGAGCGATGAGAAAGGCAAAACTTGTTGACAATCAATGGTCATATGGTTGGCAACACTTACTGGCACTCATTGGGAAAGTTTGGAGTCTTCGGCGGTTCCATTTGACTCAAATGCGATGAAAGAACATCGAAGCAAAAGAAGCACATTTCTGACGAGACAATCATCGAATTGTGGCGTTCGATGGCCAAAGAAGTGGCCGAACCGTTGCAGATATTGAAGGCGGAGTTCGGACAGCCATCGAGTGGATTGGAGTGAAGTGTAATCGCACAGCAATTATTACTCAACTTCTGCTTCTTAGTACCACAACAACCACTAATTCCTGCAGCCATTCCTCCTCAGCCACCGATTCTGAACCAAATGAACGCGAATGAGACCAAATCAGATGATTGAGACCAATGGAGACTCTCTTTGTTACCATCGACTCAATTGACACCAAATCCTTGAGTAAAG
The DNA here is from genome assembly GCA_034695525.1 of Euzetes globulus. Lineage (NCBI taxonomy): Eukaryota > Metazoa > Arthropoda > Arachnida > Sarcoptiformes > Euzetidae > Euzetes > Euzetes globulus. Next base: position 11,323 of record JAQIWP010000305.1, read on the forward strand.
AGTCAGTACAACAACAGCTGAAATCAATTGAGTCACTGCTGGCGACTGCGCACAACTCACTGCCAAACGTCACTGACTCCCATCGCACCACTGCTTTCACAACCTACGTCATTTCTCTCCTTTCTTCCTACAGTCAAACCTCTATAACTTCACAATAGGACGTTAAAAACTGTTGTCGAGATAGAGAGGGCTTTTATAATAAGAGACTATAGGGTCAATTTAAGGATTCAAACCTTGGTCAAGTTCTAGAGGATATGAATTAGAGAAGTGTCGAGTTTTGATTATATTTGACCATAAATCTCATTTTCATCCACCACTTGCCCTCTCTTTTCCAAAGCTTCACGTAATTTGTGAGATATAGAGTCTGTTCTCAACACATCTCTATTCTCTATTGCTATTCAAATGTCAATTGACCATGCTTCATTTCTATTATCTCTCAATAGGAACTTTTCTTTTTTGAAGATCGTCCGATTCAAACAATTTTGATATATTCTGAATCTACTAATTGATTAGAATCGACCAGTATAACTATTTTTTACGAATGGTCACAATTAAACCCGAAATTGGCATGCCCAAAAATGCTCTATATTAAAAGATTTAAAAGATGCATTTTATACTTTAGTAAGATTTGTGTAAAGTATAGATTCATTAAAACTATTAATGAATGAACTGTTCAATAAAGTTCATTTCTCAAGAGGTTTTATGTTTATTCTTTAATTAATCCTGCATATTCTATTAAAATAAATGCATTCTCTATTTTGAATGAATCACTTCTTTTGTGACATGAATTTCAATAAACAAGTTCATTCATTGATAGTTTTAATGAATCTAAACTTTACACAAATCTTACTAAAGTATAAAATGCATCTTTTAAATCTTGTCTTATAAAGCATTTTGGCCATGCTAATATCGGGTTTAATTGTGACCATTCGCAAATAATAGTTATACTGGTCGATTCTAATCAACTAGTAGATTCAGAAGATGTCAAAATTGTTTGAATCGGAGGATCTTCAAAAAGAAAAGTTCCTATTCAATAATTTTAAAGTTGAGTAAAGTTTATTTGGCATGCTCAACTCCATTTGATTTAGAACTTTATCGAAACTGGTATTCTTTTCACAATAAATTGAGTCGATTTAAACTAGTACAAGTTTGGGCTTCAATTTTGTGGAACCATTAAATGATTTAATTGAATGTTCTGGTTACCTTTGTCCACAATTGTTCACAAAAGTTCAATAAATGTCAACAACGAAAGACATTTTGTATTTAAAACTCTTTTATTAAACGATTAATGAATTGAGGTTAAGGTTCAGTTGAAGACCAAATTTGATGAGAAAAATCCTTTAGTAAAATCAGTTGTTGTGTTCTTCAGAGCCTCCATTGAAAGAAGTGCTGTCCTCATTGTATGAATTGTTGACATCGCTTTCATCCAAACTGTTTTTGCAATTATTAAATAATTTGATGAATTCCAGAAGAATGTCTTTGTTCTGAAACAGATTGGATTTTAAAATTAAACATATTTTTTTAAAAGACATACTTTAAACTTGAGAGCGAACTGTTCCTCAATAGGGTTTCCATCGGTGTAGTCGATAGCATACCAGCAAACGGCTGTCTCACTGGTGTTCATCGGATTCAAACTCATTATAGGAGTGATGTAATGATTGCACGCAATCTTCAGGATCTGATCTCTTCTTAAAACCATTCGATAGCGATCTGCAAAACCATTACATTGAGCCAATTGTTTTAATATAGTGACGCGCAAGCAACCTTTTATGGTCTTGCTTATTCAAAACTTTTTAAAAGGGGGTTGTAAGAAAAAGTCGGCCATTTTTTGCTAAATTATTCGAAATTCAGTTTAAGACTATTTTTCGTTCAATTATTGTAATATTTGCGGAAAAACTATAATTATAGAGAGATTTGAAGACTAAATAAATGATTTATCTAACTTTCCGAGTCTATGGCGGTTCTCCTCCTTCTCTAATAAATCATTGTTTTAGTGGAATGTCTGTCAAATAAAGCCGTTCTGAACTCAACCTTAATGTCAAGTCTTTACGTACTTTTAGACTTATGTTTGAGGATTTTGAAGTCTCCGACTCCTCGTTCCTTCCATTCCTTAGTTTGTGGGTCATATCGATAGAGTTTAGCTCTTTGACAGTAAATTGGGGTCTCGTCCTCCTCTCCCGTCTTGACTTCCACCAAATCAGGCAAAGGTATTAAAGGCTTGAAATAGATGTCTGGATTGGCTGCCACTGTATCTGTTGGTCATAAATTAAGTTTCAAATATAACAAATCAAATGAAATCTTTTCTCTTACCAGCATCATCTTGAGAAGGGCTCGAAAATATAGGTTTGGGTGCGTTTGACAGCCATAATGACTGTCCACTATTACTTTTCTTCCAATCTGTTTGACTGATATTTGTGGCGGCGATCGCCGAATGAAACAAACCTTAAACCAAATATATATGATTTAATTGAACAATGAATTCAATTCAAATGAATTTATACTTTCTTCAGTCGAATCTGAAGTTTCAATGATTGCATTTCCTTCAGGGTTTGGTTCCGAGTTCAAGAAGAGAGGGGTATCATCATCTCGACAGCCCCGACATCCCGGACAGGGCTCCATATTTTCATAATCATAGAAATTAAGGGGAAGTTTTAATTCTCGAACTTTCTTCAGAATGTCTTCAGATTCAGGCATTTTTTGGTAAACAATTTCGATGTCTTCATCTTTGAAAGAGGTAATGTTTGGATCAATTGAGGGCTCAATACTTAAATTGTCATTATTCATTATATTTTCTTTGGGGGTCTTTTCAGGAGTAGACTGAGGACTGGTTTGGAGGACCGACTTTGCACTTTCAAGAGCTTGAATAAAGAGTTGTGCGATTTCCGCATTTTTCAAACGCAGTAAAAATATTTGGGGAATTGGAGTGTCTTCACTGTAGTCAATGGCAGACCAAGTGATCGATTTTTTGTCTTCTTTCAAATCGATTTTCAAGTCTTGTGTAATGTATTGATTGAGACATACTTTGAAAATCGTGTCGCGTCTCATAAGAAGTCGAATCCGATTGGAATCACGGCTTTCGAGAATTTTGAGTTCTCCGACTCCGCGCTCTTTCCACTCGTTATCGCAAAACCTGAAGAGTCGGGAGCGACAGCTGTAGAGAACATTTTCCTCCTCTTCGCCGGTCTTGACCTCAATTTTGGGTGGAAGGGGTACTACAGGCTGAAAGTATATGTTATCGGCTTCCGATGGTTCCACTTGTGATTCATTCAGACTCGTGTTCTCTTCTTCTCCTTCATTCTGTGCAACTTCTTCGGAAAAAGCATTTAATGCTTTGATCGGCTCTTCTTTCCCTACTTTTGGAAATTGGAAATCGAAGGTTCGGCTCAAACCGAACTGAAAGGAATTCACTTTGGATTCATTCGAATGGCTATTCAGAGGCAAACTATTTTCAAGGCTTTTCGTATCATTCGGTTGACTCGACTGAAGACCAAACTGTGGAGGAGTTAGCGCTGATCCAAACCCCGAATTAAAGGGAGTGTTACCGAACTTGAAATTATTGTTACTGAAGATTGTATTCGATTCAACACTTGTGTTGGTCTCTATTGAACCGAAAGTGAAGCCAGAGTTGGTGTTGGAAGGCGCCGGTGCTTTAAAAGAGAAAGGCTGAGCGCTTCCAAAACCAAAAGTAGTTTTAATTGGTTCGAGAGTCGGCTTTTCAATGGTAGCACCCGGTTTAGGTGTGGTACAGGCGGCGCAAATCGTATCCAAACCATTATTTTGAACATAACAGGCCTCGCACTGCCAGGAGTCGGCCGCAGGTTTAAATAATTCAGAAAGTGGTTTATTCTGGTCCACATTAGGTAGAAGTTGTAGCCCTGAGCTGTGCCATTGACCCGAATTACTATTATTAACGCCTAACAAAGCGCTCGTATCCAAAGACTCATTCTCCTTGTCATCTTGGAGTAAATTGTTCCTGTTAAAACAATTTCAAAGATGAGTGAGAGCCATACCTAACAAATAGTCATCAAAGCCTTCGTGTTCCTCCTGTGCCATGAAATCATACAAAGTATCTTTCATTAGATTCTGGGAATCCGTCAGATGATTGAGCGATTCATTAATGGAAATCATTTGTTTCTAAAATTAAAATATTTTTAAAAATGATAACAAATTCTCGAATAATAACCTGAAGATCATTAATATTGGAATTGTTTTGTTTCAAAATATCCAAAATTATTTTATTTGCTTCCATTAGAGTTTCGTTTTGTTTTGTGATTTTATTCAAAACGGATAGATTAGTGCAGGTCCCGCACGGGTGCCACTTCTTATCATTGCTTTCTGGACTCTTTTCCCTCCGAATGGGCGTCGACTCCACCGAAGGATTCAAATTATTTTCAACATTTCTGTTAATTTCAGACTAAGAGAGAAAACAATTCAATTGTTTGGTCTACTCATCGATTAAACTGACCACTGATTTTGTAGTAATTGGCGACTGAATGGTCGACAAGTAGTTCTCATTAGAGTTCTTTTTCAAGTCGAGGGACATCCTATAATTGAGAAGAGCGGTCTCGTCGTCGCCGATCGCTTCGTAGATCTGAGCCAACAATTTATGGCCTTCACTAGAGTTGGGCCGAACACTCAGATAGGACTTTACAAACCTGTGCTCACAAATAATAACAGTTAGAAGAATACCAGCAATCAATACAATGGTATCGTTTGAATCCCATTCAACAATACAAACACCAATTCATTCATGTATTGTATTTGAATATAAACCAAACGATACGAGCAATTAATGTGAAACAAATTGTGTCAATACTTTAAAGCCGTCTCGTATTCGCCATTTTTTAGGTATAATTTGCCGAAATTAAGACCACGTAATGAACGCTTCCAATAAAATAAACAATTGAGACATTTTTTTAACACTTTTTAAGACGAAATGTTTAATTTACCTCAAAATCGCTCTTCATTTTGGACTTGGATTCAGAGAGACTTTTGTCGATATCGTTAAGCGTTCGGTTCATTGGAACTGATTTTGAATCAAAGATTCAAATATTTGTGAATTCAATTAATTCAATATTTATTATGAAAACAAAAAACTAATGAATGGATAGTTTAACGAAAGCCGGTCTGACATGTGATGCCATTTGACACACAAATAACGCTTTTTCACAACTTTAAGTGACCGCCTAGTCTTAGATTTAGTCCTAGTTTACCCTTCTAAGATTTAAGGTTAAATTTAGCAAGTTAAGCTTCATCTCAGACTAAATTACTTACAATTTATAACTTACTTATAATTCGACCATTTAATGAATGACTTAACGGCTATAACCGATACCACTATTTTTAAAAACGAAATCTTTTAATTTTTCCGTTTTATTAACAAAATAATACTAAAGTACATACCGGCCATAACCATAACCACCATATCCGCCATACAGAACCCGTCCATAACCATATCTATCAAAATAAAGTAATATAGGAATAGATTATATTGGCAAGCAAACATACCCTCCGTAAATTCCTGCCTGAGATACTTGTGGCAATCAGTGCGATAACCAAGAAAACAATTTGAATCATTTTTGCTTTATTTTGAGTTTTCAAACTTTAACTAAAATGTTATCAAATTTTTTGAAACAACTTTTATATCTAATGAGACGGATCTGAATTAGAAGGAAGTCTGAGTGCAGATGCGTTTAAGTAAAAATAACCAGGGAACACGGGAAATAAAATTTATTTAAGACCAGTTTATTTTAAAAGTGAATGGTAAATCAAATCAACAATGCAATGACCTTTTTTAGAATTCTGTCTGAAAATTCTAATAAAATCGAATCCTCTTGAAAACTAAACACGAGCAGCCTGGTCATTTTATTATTTATATTGTTAGCTCAATCCGGAATACTATAAATATTCTTGCAAAACAAACTTGAGTGGGTCTTTTTGTAAAAATAAATGGCCTTGACTTCATGTTTAACTGTTTACAAGAAAGTTGATTTCTGGTAATGAACTTAAAACTATGTAGGTCCATAAATCTTAAATCTTACTGGATTATGTGTTGAATTAAATTTAAAAAAGTACAGTCCTTCAAACTCGGTTACATTGAACATATTTTTTTAAAAAATCAAATCATCATTGTGAAAAAATGCGCCAAAATTTTGAAAAGTTCGAAAAGTATCATTTGGATGGAAATTTTAAAATTCAAAAGATAAACATCAAATTATGTGAAAAATTGATACAACAAAAAATTGTCCATTTTAGTTTTTGAAATATTTAACTTTTTCCACAAAATATTGGACTAACAACCAGTAATTAATATCATTTCAATGAGAGGATCGACTGCCAGCTTCCTTGACTTACCCGGGTTGGAAATTAAATTCAATGTTATTCAAACTTATAATTAATTAGAAATAATATATGGGAAAAGTTGTAAGAATGGGTAAGAAATAGACATTTTTATTAAAGAAGAATTTTAATGAGAATGTAGTGATATATCGGCGAAACTAAATTATCGATTTCTTTGATCTTAGCCTCGATTACAGCCGTTATTATCGATACAAAAATCAGTACAAAAATTGAATAAAAATTCAATGAAATTTCTGGAGAAATATATTTAACAAAAAGGAGACAACCAATGATTTGTACTAAAATAGCACAACCGGTGCCTTCGTATGTCTTTTTCGAGTGTTTCCATTTATGTTTACCAAAAAAAGATCCCCCAACAGAAGCTGCCGTATCGCCCAGACCTACAGTTATGAGACCGCTGGCCATCGCCAATAAATTTCGTTTTTCAAATGAAGGACTTAACCAAATAGGGAGTGAAAAGCCAACCAATAAGTAGATATGGGTCAGAGTCAAAATTCCACTGTCCTTCTCATCTCGGAATCGTTGAAAGGCTGACTCGATTTGGTCACTGAAGGGAAGGATTCTTTTGATTCGTATAATCTATGGATAAAAGATGTGGTAAAGAAGATGCCATCTCTAAGAGAAGTCAAATCCTTACCTCAATCATCACAAAAACGGCCAAAACTGAAGCCGAAGAGAAACTTAAAAAAGTTATATCACTTTTTAATCCAATTAAATAAACCATAGAAATAAAGACATGAAAAGCTTTTCGTGTAATTGTATTGGCTTTGGATTGGAATTTAATCGTATAATAAGTGGTGAATATGAGAGAAATGGCCAAAATTATTGCCCAATTTGTCATTAAATTGATCTTTAAAATAGGTAAGTTTAGAATCAATACACGATTTCTGAATAATTAATAACTCACTCTATTATAGTCAATAATCATGAAATCAATTAACCAAATGATTGGATTTGTCCGTAAAATATTGAAAAGAAGACAATATGTGAAGAATATGATCAAAGAGATAATGAATATATCAAATATTTGACCCTTAATTGTGCTCCGATTGTCAAAAAAAATTTGCGAGAAGACTATTAAAGCGATTCCAACAGAAATAAACTGTTTTTGAATGAAATCAAAGTTAAGTTTCAATTAAAATAATTGGAATTTTTGATTACTTGGAGAACAAGATTTGGTGTATTTGAGGAACAAAATAAATGGCTCTTGGAAGAGTCAATCATTTTGGTAACAATGCAGGCACTCGAAGGGGACAGATATGCCATCGATAGTTGACTAGTGATTAAGAATTCTCCGACCGAGAAACTAGACCTGAATTTTGGCCACACTTTCTCAGCCAATAAGATGTAACAACAATTCGACAAAAATATCCAAAACGTTAAACAGAGAAAAGAATCTGTAAATTGAATGCAATATTAGATACAACTTTATGTATGATAGAACAAGATTCAATTCTTTTACCCGATGATAATAAATAATTGGAAACCAAAGCAAAGATAACGGATGTAGTTATTAGACTAATCCATAAATTATTGAAAAGAACTCTACTTTTAGTGGTCAGTAAAGTGAGGAAAACATAATTTAAAGAAAGAATTGTCGACAAAATGAATGTATTTAGTGATGGATTCAAATAATTGCTAAAACTTGAAAAATAAGTCCAATTGTTGGCAAACAAATTGTCTTTCGTTAGATTTGCCAAAAATGCCAACGAAACCAATGGTAAGCAATGATTGATTATATTCCAGTTCCTAAACAATTGGTTAAATGATTAATTGTTTAACCACAATTAACATGGTCATTCGTTATTCACTTCATTGTTGTGTCATCTCAGGCGGCAATTCCGTCAAATGATAATATGTGACACTTTTTTATTCAAATTAAGGTTAATGAAGCAAATTGATTCAATTTTAGACATGCTGACATTTAAAAGTTGAATGTTCAAGTACACTTCAAAATACAAAGTTCATGTAACATTGTATTGTCGAGGAAATCCTTAGACAACTAATTTAAAGGGACAATGATTGCCATTATTTATGTATGTCTTGTGTATCAGTCAATTGCCATCCATTGACTGACACACAAGACATACATCAATAATGAGAAGCATTGGTCCCCTAAAAGAGACATCTAATGATTGCCAGGACGGTATACATTATATACGTATTGTTTATAAAATTGCCACTGTGACTCACCATGGTCACTCTACTTTTATACGTACTTTTTGAATAGTGGCCCAAAAATGGAACAAAACAGCCAATTTCTTTATAATTACACTTTGGACATTTTGTAAGAATTTGAATCAAGTCACTTTCAAATATGATATTTCAAAAAGATTTCAATTAAGGATTTAATTGGAGTTTTTAGTATTGTTTAGTTGATTGTCTTTATATGTGTTTGTGTTGGTTGTGGAGGAAGAGGTGAACCTGTATTTGGTTTGAGTGCGAAATAGTGGACAGACTCTGACTTCCAATGAAAGACTTCTTATGATTTGTGTGCAAACAAATATCAACAAAACAAAGAATTATTCAATGGATCCAAACCTTTATAAACAAGATTTTGTCTTAATTTGAGTTAACAATTAGAGGTCGTTTGACAATCAAACGGTTGACTATTGAAGTGATAGTTCTTAAAGTAGTGTCAAAGACACCAATTTTGGACCGATTGGGTGATTGAGTAATAAATATGTCGAACCATAAATTGGGTGAGAATTTGACATCACTTTCATCTGATTACTGATTCCAATCGATTAAAATGCCTAAAATTATAGGTAAATCTGGAGAAGAGGTGGTAGTGATCGCCAAATACGACTACTCAGCGCAGGGCTCACAAGAGCTGGACCTCAAAAAGAATGAAAGACTGATACTATTGGACGACAGTAAGCACTGGTGGAAAGTCCTAAACTCTAAAAACCAGTCGGGATTTGTTCCGTCAAATTATGTGAAGAGAGAAAAGCCGTCGCTTTTCGATAGTATCCGAAAGCGGGTCCGAAAGAAAACGGATTCTCAGCGACACAACAGTACTAACAGTTCTCCCCTGTCGTCGCCCATCGCTACCAAAGCCGTCGACATTAATATTATGCCCTCACCGGTCAATAGTCTTCCGCGACCATTAATGGGTGGCAACAAAGCATTGAACTGCAGTGAAGGCTCCACTTCTGACACCAATTATCTTAAGATAACGGCATTTGTTAAATACAATTATGAGGCACAACAGTCCGATGAGTTGACTCTAGTCAAGGGCTCTAAAGTAATAGTTATGGAGAAGTCTTCTGATGGCTGGTGGAAAGGAGACCTGAGCGGTGCCGTCGGATGGTTTCCGTCTAATTATGTCTGTGAAGAGAACTCTGAATCGATTAATAATCGTTGCGAACAAATCCCAAACCAATCGAAAAATTTAAAGCCAATTAATGACTCGAATATTGACAGCCCTCACATTCGGAAGGCTGTGACCGCCAACAATGGCAGCTCTTCCCCAACAACTAACTGTGTTTTAGATCACGTGATCGCTTTGTATTCATTTCAGTCTCAAAATGAAGAGGAACTCAGTTTTCAAAAGAGTGAAAGACTTGAAATAATAGAGCGTCCGGTCAATGACCCCGATTGGTGGAAGGCTCGCAACTATTCCGGACAGGTCGGACTCGTCCCTAAGAATTACGTTCAAATAGTTAACGATAACTCACTCCAAACTGATTTGTCGGAGTCGAGTGTTGGAATGAATTCTCCTCTCCTTCCGTCAAAGAATAGGCTACCCTTTGTACCCAACACCGATATAACTGATAGGATCTGGTATTTCGGTAGCATTTCTAGAGGACAGTGCGACCAAATGCTCAATGAAATGGGCGAAGACGGAGATTTCCTCATCAGAGACAGTGAAACTAATGTAAGTCAATCTCTTTTCTCAACATTTCATTCCATTTTACGAAACTTCAATTTAATGGCCTTTTAATTAATTAATGGATAGATCGGCGACTTTTCGGTTTCATTGAAGGCTCCGCTCAGGAATAAGCACTTTCGGGTTCATTACGACGACGGAGTTTACTGTATCGGACAGCGAAGGTTTGGATCATTAGACGAATTAATAGAACACTATAAGAAGGCACCCATTTATACGAGTCCTAAGGGCGAAAAAATGTATTTAATTAAGCCCTTCGCCAGACCTTAACTCTATATCCATATATAGTTCTAAACTAAAATCACTACAAATGTTAATATCATTGAAGAGATTCTTGCGCTGCCATCAAAATAGTTGAACGATATCTTAACTCAATTCTCATTTATTTCCTTAATTTTCACGATTTTCTTATTATTTTTCAACAAAATTATAGAAAAAGCATAAAATTTAATTTTACTGATCATTGAATCGGCACTTAAACTAATTTTTGAATCGAAACCTCTTTTGATCTTTTGGAGCAGCAAATTGATTGAAATCGATTACTATTTGAGATTTCAATGAATCCCTTTTAGCCACTATTGATAGTCACTAATCAAATGCTATTTTAAATAATTACCGAAATATATATCTTTTAATCAAATTGGAGAAACAATCGCAGGAATGCTCTGTAAAGACCAGATTTTTAAAGTTATTTTCACACTTTATCTTAATTTTATTTTATTTTTCATTCATTGAATATGAAATTACTATTGAACTCAAATTATTGTCTTTTCCATTTAGTTTTTATAGGATTTCATATTTATTTAGTAATTTTTTAATTTTCTATTTTTCATTGATTTTTATTTCATTTCTATTTATTGTGAATTCAGAGTAAACTGGGTAATTTTGGAGATACAATCTTGCAGTCAATAGTTGTTTTAAGTGATAAATGTATTGAGACGTTACCAGAATTGCTAAGCATTGAAATAATTGTTTTGATATTTGATGCCAATATGTAAGACAACCGTATTTTAATTAGGCTTCAAATTGACTTTTATGTTCGTTTTAATCTTCTCTACTAATAGACTAAAACATTTGGAAATGTTTTCAGTTAATGTTTGAAAAGTTGATTGAAACAAATGATATTAAATAGTGATTTTCATTTGGAATATGGTTTGGGAGACACTATATATCGATATAATTAAGTTAAACAGGATTTTGAGAAACGAATCGCAACTAATATCGAGATCAGATTAGCGCCAATTTATAATTTCTAAGTCATAACTCTTAATAACGATAATTATTGTTCTGATTAAATAAATACTCATTTATTCGGTAAATGACTGCAGCTTTTGGTAAACTTTATAACAATTATTGCGTAGAAAATGCGACAAACCATTGAATTATTACCAAACAATTAAATTAATTAATATTGCATTTAAATCAGTTATAATTTAATATATTTTTATTATTTTGTAAGCACTTGTCTTTTTCACTCTTGCCTTTTCCCCATTTAAGCCCTGACCTATTTATTTACTTTACAATTGATATACAAAATAATTACAAACTGATGATAGAGAGTATAGTTTAAAAGAAATTTATATAAAATAAATGTCATTAAAATAATTATGTGAGCCTTAAATCGATATTTAATTAATAAAATGAGAGCTAAATATTGAATTCTGAGTTGTTTTCAATTGCTTTCAAATTGTAGTTTTGCCAGAATTGACTCAATCGGTTGTTTTTATTGTTACAAAAGGCCCGAAAGTCTTCCATTATTTTGCGCATTGAGTTCTCATCGCCGGTGACTCCGGTCTTCCATCTTTTGGTAATCATATAATTCCAACACCAGAGGAATCCGATCTGTTGTACAGATTAGAGATAAATGACTTGAGAGGTAAGACTAGAAATGTGTACCTTTGCATCGATTCGAGCCGACTCTCCCGCTTGCTTTACGCCACTGAAGTGTCGTGTAATGTATTCCTCGTGAGGACTACAGGCTGTGTCGGTGTCGCCAACCTTTCAATTATATGGTTTAAAATAAATGTTTATATTTTACACTGAATGCAAACCTTTAAGAATTTGCCTCTTTTTCTAACACTTTTATGTGGAGAAGAGGCCGGGTTTTTGCTCGGAATCATCACAAATATACTTCCGGACACGTGAACAAACTGTCTTTGATTGTCAGTAGTCGGGTCGTGGAAAGGAATGAAACCAAATTTGACTAAAATTCTTTCCTGAAAGTTGAACAGCCCTTCACCTAAAAGCAATTCCTAAATTAGAACTGGGGTTCAGTGTTTGGCCAAACTTCAAACCTTCGAGTAATTTAGTCGCCATTTTGGGTAAACTGTCGATACTTAATGTGATATAAATGGGTCCTCGAAGTGGATCAGATTTACTGGAAAACGGCAGCGCAAAAGGGTCGGCAGGAATCGGAACTTTAAAAAATGAATAGAATCAAAGTCTGAATTGTTTTGCTGACAACAAAAATCAATATAAGATGCGCTACAAATGTGGTATAAATATATGGCAAAGAGTTGAGACAATTGACACAGAATTTGTAGCCAATCATATTGAAAATGAATACCCAAATGAAGTCCAGTGGATGTAGTTTTGCGACTCCAACCCATTACTATTTCTGCTATAGAGTTGCCAGTGGCCACCATCCATTCGATAATCATTTCGAAAGCCTGTTCCGGGTCATAGACACTGTGGTACTTTATGTTAACCCATTCAACTCTTCCATTTTTAGAGCCGTCGTCTAAGTCTAGTATTGTATTCTTAAACGTGAAATCTATGAAAAATTGGAAACAAATAGGAACTGAAGGGAACGCCTCTAAGTGGCATCAAAATACCTTGGACTTCTGATGAAAGACCAGTTGAATAAAGTTCATCAGCAGTGGAATACCACTCTTCATAATTCTTAGCGAGACTGCTCTGGGGGACAATAGCCACTTCCATCCACTCCTTTTCGAACATATTGATGTCACTGTCCTGTTTGAACAAAATGTTTGCACTATTTGTGTCCACAATGCAATACAAGTAGAAACCATGTCTGAAAGCCTGTCCCTTATCACCAGATGCATGACATATGTCTCCCGAGTCGACCATAGATTGAAACAAAGATATAGCCATTCCTTCTGTCAAAATATTTTCGATGTTATTTTTGGCCCAAAAGACGGCCTCAGCACTTATGAAAGTAAAAGGGGGCAGTCCTCCCGTTTTACTCAAAAAATTAATTGAACTAAAAGTAAATCATAAATCATATGAGAAATCAGAGAATTGGATAAAATAAGGGCTGAAGGAAAGCCATACATACCTCCCTTTTTTCATGGTTTCAATTATATCGGAAAGCGATGAATGAGTCGTCAATCTATAGTTTGTATCAATCGATTCAAACGAGTCGTCATTCAAATTGAATTCTGCCTCAATTATTGGCGATTTACATGTGAAGGTGGAGACGACCCCTCCGTCCACTTCATCACAATCTATTGGTTTATCGCTCAAATTGAGAGTCAGTTTCTGTGAATTCGATGCTTTCGTTTGCGATTGACTCAGATTTAAGTTATTTCTAAAGAGAGAGTCAGTTATGTCCAACGGCTGAGACAATCTATTAATAGGGATCTGTGGGCTCTGCAATTGAGTGGCACCTGAACTGAACCTTCTGTTAGCGAACTGAGTGCTCATATTCTTTCTGGCCTCAGACTTGACCAGTGCCTTCCGAGCATTCAGGGGACGTCTGATTCGGTTGATAATCTCAAGAAATTTAATGAAGCCCTCCTGTAACTGGACCTTCTCCTCGGCAGTCAAGTCATGATACAAATCACAGGGATAGTCGTCTTCACCCGAAAGACATTTATCTATAATTGTTTTAGTGATCGATTGCATTGAAGGCAGCATAAGAAGTCTGAAGCGCCAGTACTTTAGGCCTTCTCTCAGTTCATACTCGCCGTCAGCCCTCATACAGGTATAGTTATCCAAATAATTCCATTTATATGTCTCTAACTTCTCACTCGTGAAGTCAACCCAAGAAACGCCATAAGTTTCGTTGTCTGGAGTTCTGATTCTATAGCAATAATGAATTTTGATCACTGGATAGGGATGTCTCGGGTGATAGTTAGTCACATAAATGGTTTTCTCGTCTAATTTCAATTCATGAAATATTCTTCCGATACTCATTGCGTACTCATATTTTTCGACGTCTTTCCTATCAATGGAACCATTTTTAGCAGAATTCGGTAATAAAATGATTTGAAAGCCTTGTTGTAAGCGCTGACAAATTAGTTCCAAATAAACTTGAATTGTGGACAACGGCTGATGATATTTGGCATCTTCTTCTCCGCGATAACATCTTTGCTGCAAAAGGTCTGCGCTCTGGTCTTCGGGCAATAGATTATAGCCATAAGTGACGTAATCCTGTTGTAGAGTCCGTTTGTCGGGTAAAAAGTCGGTAGTGATGGGCAGACAGGCCGGCATTACTAGTGACTTCCAATCTACACCTGTAGTGATAGCAGGAGTCCATTCTTGTTCGCCAGTTGCCCCCCACGCCCACAATAAGCTCTTATCCGAGTGAACAGATGAGAGATTCTTGGAGTTGTCACTATTGAATCCGATAGAAGTGGTTCTGTTTTGCGTCGCTTTATTCGATTTTATGCTTTCACTTAAATTGGAATTATTTGTGATATTCTTAAGCGTCGACTTCTTCTCATTCCACGGATGTTCTGATGACTTCATGTGAACGATAGATATTTTCCTACAATTCTGAGAATCTGTTTGATCTCTTGAATCACCGATTGTAAGGGTTGAGTCAGCACAAGCTGCTGATGGCAGTAGAGTACACGCAGTATTCTGCGGGACAGCCTGATAGTGATGTTGTTGCATGAATATACCGGTCGGACCCAATGGGAACACATGAGTCCAACGTCTTCGGTTCGAATTCAATTTGATGGTCACATGCGAGGGATCGAACGGATTGATCAGTGCTTTGCTTTTCAGGTGATCTCTACCGGAGTAAGTGCTATACCCGCGAACCATCAGATCGTCCTTAGACTCTGGTTTAGCCCTAAAGTCTGTAAATTATTGATTCAAATATATTATTGAATCCTCAATAGAAACATACCTTTAATGCTCTTGTTTTCCACTGAAGTCGACAATTGAGTAGAATATCCCTGAATTGGACTCAAGTGACTCCTATATCGAGGAATGATAGGGATTTCCATGGACTCTGATTTTGTCGGAGAATTGGACGGAGTGTTAGAGCGAGTGTTCAGTTCGTCCGACAATATTATTTGAGAGGAGCGTCGCATTGGTTTTTGAGGCCTTGAAGTCTGCGTAGAGAGGACTGTATTTCGTCGGAGCGATGGTTGACAAGTGTTACACGACTCTTGATAAATAACAACAACAAAAATAAAATCAAGGTTCAAATTTTATTCGAACTAACTGTTTGGCGCAGCACTCGGTGGAGAGGATGCTATTTTGAAAACTTGAGCGTCGTATTCATCGTAATCAACAAAAGATATATTCCTACAAGATTTCAAATGAGACGGCGATTCACGACTTGGAGACCGATATATCTGAGTGTTTGTTGTTTTCATTGTTTGATTGCCTTTCAGTAAAACATTCGGTAATTTTATTCGGGGAACGAAATCCGAATAACTTATAGGTTTTGAAGACGAATAGAAACTGTTTGACAAACAATTGATGTCAAAAAAACAGTGATTTGGATAGGACTGACCTCAGGTTAATCCAATGGGGCATATTGTACTGGACGTCACTCACACACCTCGGGAAATTGAACCGAGCGTTAAACTATTCACATAAAAGGTTTTAGACTAACATCTTGTTTGTTTTAATAAAACAATTTGTAACAAATAATTATCTATAGAGATAAATATAAGAACTGACTTTGAACAGAGGGACGGCATGTAGGGGTTGCTCTCCTAAACAAACCAAATCGCTTCCGATTCCTCAAAGCAGATAATAAGTGAGATGACATTGAAGACATAGTTTTGCATACCATTGTCTATTATCCTTTGTTTCGTTATGTTTGTCAAATCTAAGTCCACTTCATAAACGCCGACTCCAGGAGATATAACAACCGATAGCTGTCCGGTGCGGTCAAAACTCCGGTCTAAATGATGTCTTTCGAAAACTATGAAACAATAAACACTATTAATAAGAAAAACTTTGTTACACAAAACAAACCATTTAAAGACATATTGAGGACTTCGAGGAAGTTTCCCTGAGATGATGAAGAATTATAGGCTTTGGGAACTTTGAGGCCACGGTTTTCGTGATATTTAATGACATCATTTTCATATTGATTAAAGAGTCGGCGCAAAAAAATCAGAGCAGAACTCCAGTCATCGATCCTCTCGTTCTGGACGGCCACTCGATAGTAGTCTTCATAGAAGCGGCCCTTATAGTCCTGTTGCAACCCCTCTCTCATTGATTCAGGAAAGTCTTCGATGGTAAAGGCCTCATAATATGTTCTAGAAAACATTACAATTGTCACGTCATGACTACAATTGAATCGCTTTACAATCAAATTAAAAGTTAATCGTTTGTCGAAAATGATTTCAAATAAATTACTTTCCATTTGTCGAAAAGATCGGAAAGGAATCCATTGACGGCTTTCTCGAAATACAAGTCTCCGTTGATATCGTAGTCCCACATCTCAGAACTCATTTGAAGGAACAGATAGACCATACTTGAGGCCGACCGGTACACAACTTTGGTCTCATCGTTCACATAACCGGAGGCCACTCTCTCTCCCTGTGACCACATCTCAAATACCTGACACCGAATATTACAGAACTCTATCTTCTGATTCAAGTAAACACAAGTTTTGGAAATGGATCTCTTGAGTCGCCACATATCACTTCGCGCCAGATATTGGTCTTTAAAGAACAATTCCACCGAATCCAACACCACATTATTAATATCCACTTTGTTGATAATGACATCGCAATAGTTCCTCAATTGAAACGTTGAGACAATTGTCTGTTCAATACTTATCTTTTGGTTTTCTTTACCATCTCTGGGATAGTCTTCGAGGGACCCCTTCTTCACTTGCATTAATAGACGACTGAACCAGAAACATATTAATTTAATGATTATCAGA
This sequence comes from Euzetes globulus, assembly GCA_034695525.1. Lineage (NCBI taxonomy): Eukaryota > Metazoa > Arthropoda > Arachnida > Sarcoptiformes > Euzetidae > Euzetes > Euzetes globulus. The sequence goes on from JAQIWP010000305.1 coordinate 28,677, forward strand.
GATTGTGAACAGACCTGAAGAGGTCGTCGGGAGTGTAGATTTCTATGACATCTCCAGAGTTAAGAAGAGGAAACTCTTTGGGATTTATCACCAAATCCTCTGTCAAATGGCATATTTCAAGTAAATAAAGTGTGAATCACATGAAATACCTTTGAAGAAATCCTTTTTATGGACATTTAGTTTATATGTTTTCATTTCCAGTAATCTTTGATATTATCGGACAAATGATTGAAAACATAATACAATTTGATTTCAATTCAATCGTCTGTTTGTTTACATTTGAGAGCAAACAATGTATTACGACATTCGCAGTCAACTTTGCTTTCAACTTCTCCCCACCTCCTCACCCAATACAACTGCCATCAAAAATAAATCATATTTAATCAAATAAAGCATTAATTAAATTCATCAAATACTCAAGACATTCAATAAATAGATAATAATTTGAAGAATAAGTTAAACTGTATTTTTTCAAACTTCTAATGGAATCATTAAACACATTTTTAGGGGACAAGTACTGCCATTATTGATGTATGAGTTGTGTGTCCATCAATTGCTTTCCATTGATTGACACACAACTCAAACATCAATAATGGCAACCATTGGTGCCCTAAAAATTAACTTAAATGTTTGTTCTCTCTGTAACTGCTCTAGGCCAGAACAATTTCTTTTATTACCCTGTAGAGGAGTATATGAATTATTAATTAATGAAGTGAAGCTATTGGTCTAGGCAAGCACCAAGGAGAATAGCAGACACTGGCTAAATGCTTTTTGTAATAACTATACTGGGGACATTTAGGCATTTATTTTGGTAAAAAAGGCCCTATGTTAGGCAGTAAAAAAGGGTCATTTAGGCAATCAAATAGGCATTTATTTTTTTCAGATTCAGG
>JAQIWP010000306.1:0-29565 GCA_034695525.1 Euzetes globulus
CTGTAAATACCCCCCCCCCCAGGCTCCGGCGAGCGAAGCGAGCCGGCCATATTTTGGGAAAATTTTAGACTTTTTTGGTAATGTCAGCCAAAAATCAGACATTTTTGCAAATGGCGACCGGAAAATCGGCCATTTTGTTCTTTATTTGAAGGAATTAAGCCTTTAAACTTGCAGAATAATACCCTTATTATAGCTTTATAAGGCTAATTTAGGCTTAAAAACACCGGAAATAATCCTATTTTGGAAGAAGATGGCCGTTTCTGGGGCTATTTCCGTCCGCCATTTTACCCTCCCTCATACCCCCCATCAGCACTTTTGGAAAAATACCCCCCGCATACCTCCCCCCTGAAAAATGTTCATTGGCCACCTCTGGTTTTAACCAAGAATTGCAAATTAATTTTATGTAAAACAATAACGCACTAAAAAAATGCAAACAACACGACTGAAACCCTTTGAAGCCATTGCTTTAATCATTTAAATAATTGGATAATACCTTAATTTTTCACTTAAATCTTTTATTTTTCATTAGTATATTGAAAACACACGAAAACTATTTTATTTTTCGATAAGAAAATGAGTGAAACCCTTAAAACATTTCTCTCATCGAAAGAGAAATTTATGCTAACCTTTTATTTCAAGATTATTATAACATTATTTAAATCATGTATATTGTCTCCAAATTGCAGTCTATTATTATTCCGTTTGAAATGGATTTCTAACGTCAATTTTGAGGTCAATCCCCAGCAGAGAATACATTGAATACTTATTCATTCATTGAGAATGTTTTTCTTATATGAACTTTGAAATTCACTTCTTATACATCTTTAGCCATTCAGATATGATATCATTAAACTCGAATTCTTGGTGTAATTGAGAGGAAATGCAATTCCTCCAAGAAATGGGTGTAAAGCGGGGAGAATTCATTCTCCAATTGTGGCCTTTGATAGACAAAGGAGTGAATGAAAATTGCTTTTTGTTTGTTGCCTCCAATATCATAGTATTGTTTTGGATCCAAATTTATTCAAATATTTTAGTTAAATATTAAAAACTATAATAAATATTTCGTTTCCAAACCCAAGTTGTACTTAAAGGAAAAGTGGGCATAGAATGAGTGCTGAAGACTTGAATCGAGTGTTTGACTTAACAAACCTGTTATACAACTTCTCGTATAAAAATCAATTCAAATAAGTGTTCACTTGGCTTAAGGCACACCATTCGATGTGAGCGATGTGTTTGTGAACTTCCAACTAAACAAATGTGAAGACATCAAAAGAGAGTCAAACAGTTTGAACGGTTCATAACTTTTCAATATAACGGAAAGTTTGCCCAAAATTCTTGACAAACAAAATGTAATCAAAGACTCGATTAATAGAATTTCGCGTTTGTTTTGAGCCATTGATTGGATGTTAAGTGAATCCAAAACCAAATTCTACCAAAAAATGGATAACAAAATACAGGGCTCACCCTATGAATCCTCGCCAGACCTGGAATACTATCATTACCAGGTCAATTATATGCGGAATAGCCGGGCTATCGGTGTACTGTGGGGTGTTTTCACCATGTGCTTTGCAATAATTAATGTGGTTGTGTTCGTTCAGCCACAGTGGTTGGGTGACACAGAAACATCTCCCGGTACCGGATATTTTGGACTCTGGAAGTCTTGTCGGCTTCTTCAAGATGGACAGGACCTGATATGTGACGGAAGATTAGATGATTTCAGTACAATCGGGACGCCTGCCTTCCGAGCGGCGACAGTATTTGTCGGACTCTCAGTCGTTATAATTATTCTGTGTTTGCTTTCAATGTTATTGTTCTTCTTTCTGCACTCGTCCACAGTCTTCCATATCTGCGGTTGGATGCAAGCGGCCACCGGTGAGTCATGCCTTCCTGACCCATACAACCTATACAATCAGATATCAAAGGCCAAGCCCTGGGAGAGTGTTAAGGAAATAAAAGTGAATCAAAATAAAAACTTTCTTTTGTTTGTCTTCACATAATTTAGTGTTTGTTTTAGTGTTGAATCGGAGTCTATATAAAAACTAATTTGTTTTGTCTTTCGTTCTGTTCGTTCACTTTTATTCTCTCTTCTATTCTATTGTATAAATTCTTTAATAAAGAAGAATATCTAACATTCGAGACATAATCTGTTTTTGACGTTATAAATAAGTTTTGTTGTTCTGTTCGTCTATTTCCAGTCCAGCCTTTTCTCATGTATTTTATCAATTGCTAACATTCTGTGGCCTCCTTTCCCATTCTAATGTGCATATTATTCTTATTCAACGGCATTTTGAATGCCTTTCCAAAAGGACAGCCATACGTAACCGAACAGAAGAACAGATACCGTATATAACTAACTATAACTAATCGTATAATTTAGGCAACAGTTTTGAAAGCCTCAGGTTTTGCTTCTACTTCTCATTCTGTTAAGAATGACCTGCAGTTATAAACATATTACACGCTCACGAATTCACTCAAAAACAGTCTTATTTATTTCCTAAAGATTAAGGACAATATATTCACCCAAACATTTATTTCATTCACACTTAAACATCATAAGAATGAGAGCTTTTTTTAGGACTTCCATAAAAAAATTATTGATTTGTTGTGGAAATCATCAAAAACCACGAAATGCTGTCTCTGTTGGAAACTTATTCATTCTGGGCTAAAGAATCGGTACTTCAACCGATGTGATGATAACTAATTGGATTAAATCTCATTTCTAAAAACTAATTCCAGACTATTATCTATTTTATTGCTTTTATTTATTCTTAAAATATAAAACGTATTTTTCCAGAACTGTTCCCATTTATAAGCCATCAATCAAAACATGAAATTATTGATGATTTCAATTGTCATAGACTTAAAAAAGACATCAAACCAGAAAAGACTGAGGAAACCCTTAACTCACTATAAACTTCAAAATATTAAGCGTTGGGTGCGTTAACCCATTCCCTAATAGATGTTAATTCGAAATATTGTGTCATTATATTAAAATATTTTTGGATAAAATGCATTCAAATATTAAAATTATTCATTTTGTGCCCAAAACTGATTCTATTTTCGTATAAAAACTTTATTTTCAACGAAAACAAACTTTAATGCTTTTGTTCTCATTTTATGTGTTAATGATATCCTTTTGTTGGCAATTCGTGAATGATTTCAATCAAAATTTTTATTCAAATTCTGTTTTTATTAAAAATTTCACTTTTATTTCAAATTTCGCTCTAAATATCAGTTTCAAACTCACTCTCAATTTTTGTCAATATTTTATGAGGTTTTTCACATTTGTATTAATAATTAAGTCCAGGGTTAGCCAAAGCTCTTCGTCTTTATGGGGGTAAAGGGGTTTTTGACAAATAAATTTTCTAGGGGATGGTCAGAGGGGTCGTTTTATACAAGCATTGCGTACTGAAATGGCAACCGGAAAGAGTCATTTTCCACATAAGCTTATTTTTAGGAATTTTAAGAATTAATTAACTTAATTATTCCATAATTAAATAACTCTTAACATTTCAAAGCAAAATTCTTTAAAACAAAAGACAAAATAATGAATTATTGAAAAATTAATCCCCATCGCGAAGAGTCACCGAAATTTCAAAGTTCCTTCACAGAAGGCTGGGGTTTCCACATTTTTCCGAAACAGGGGGATTTTGGTCTAACCCGTTTTGGCTAACCCTGCTTAAACCTAAACATTTGTTTTCAGTCACATATAATGGCTGCTTGCAAAATCATTAATTACAGAACTGATTGTTCTAATAATTTTATAACTCTTTTATACCTTTCCTTCGTTAGCCTTATGTATGTTAGTCGGAGTGTTGATATTCCCGGCCGGATGGGACGCCACTACTGTCAAAGAGGTCTGTGGTAATGACGCGGAAAACTACGCCAGTGGTCAGTGCGGCATAAGATGGGCCTTCATTCTGGCCATCATCGGTGTTGTCGATTGTATCGTCTTATCTATTCTGGCGTTTGTATTGGGCACCAGATATGTTAAACTACTGCCTGACCAATACCTGTCCAATAATAGCATAACATATAACAGAGGAAATGTTTGGGATTTCGGCAAAAATCAATTAATGATTTAATGACAGGAAAACAGTTTTAATCATACAATAAATGGAAGTCTTCTAACAAAGAGTTGATTCATCCTTTCATTTATTTCGCTTACCATTAAACTCCATTTTTATCTTGATGAATAATCTTAATGTAACGATATTTTGCTTTTATAAACTATTTTTATAGAACAGATTGTATCTTGTACAATAAGATTGATAATTATATTAACATTATAAGAAAGTAAGAATTTATTGAATATATCAAAATGAATGTAAATTTATTTTTTAGGAAAAACAATAAAATCAAAGTATAAAACGTGACTAAATATAAGTCATTTTATTAAATGTTTATTTAAAAACTAGAAATAGATTTATCTGTTTAAGTCATTTATGGAATGATTTCAAAATCCCAATTTAATATCGTTTTATTGTGAAATGCTATAAATTAAATTTCATTACTTATTTCGCCTTGATACTTCGTGTGTGGCAATCAAATTTTAAGGGAAATTCGAATTCTTTATCACCCAGAATCTAGTTCACTCAATATCAATAAATAACCATTTTTGCGATACAAAAAAAACAAATCTTTATTGACACAAAGCGGAAAACAATTGATTCGACTGATTGTTGTTTTGTTTATTTCTGTCTCTGTCTAATCACTCGTTTCTTTATTGTTTTCTGTATTGGGGGCCGAGTTCTCAGTGGTTCCTGCATTGGCATCGGAACCACTTGTGGTCTCAGAGGTCTTTGTTCATTTTTGTCAAACTGTTCTTTCTGTTTGACATTTTTGCGAGTGCTTTCAGAGTCACGAATCCTTAGGGATGTTCTATTCCTGAATATTGTTTGATGAGAACCACCCATTTGTCTATACACTGAGGATACTTTTGCCACAAATTTTCTATTATTCAATATTTCAAAAATAATTGTTCACTGATAATGTTCAAAATTTTTCTTACCGAAAGCATTCGAGAAATTCTGATTTCAATTCTTTAATCTTTGTCTTTGCAGTCTTTGGAACCCATTTCTTAGACCCATTCGTTTGATCTCTTTCTTATTTTCCATGTTTCCAATGACCAACGATTGCCTGTAAAAGGTTTTGTTTGTATTATTGCTTGAAATTTCTCAAACATTATTTGTATTGAAAGGAATCGCTAACGGAAAGAGTCTTTCGGAGGAGTACCGAAAATTCCGGAATAGTTGTGAGGATGTCCACCAAGTGAGTATTCTTGTTTAATCGCAACTCCTGAGTGATGCACTCCAAAGTCATCCGTAAAGATATGAATGTATTTGTTAGCGTTCGGCTGTCAACCCAATGAAATCATATGCTTTTCAATATTTTTCAATGCCTATCATTTTATTTATGAATTACCATATTATAGATGTGAAGAATAACCGGATTTCCGTTCGATGACATTCTCTCAATTATTCGCAAATTGGATCTTTGTTTTAAAGTTTAAAATGACATAATTGTTACCTTTGAATGCGTTTCGAAAATAATTTATTTTAAAATTAATGATTTGATTTTCACGAGCGCTCACTATATTTGCCCAAACTTATGATAAATGAAAAAATATTTTAATTTCTTTTTAAATTCAGACAGGTTAAGAGTGAGCAGGACTAAAAAGCACTTCATGTAATTCTGTAATAAATTATATCAAATAAATTTTCAATTAAGTGGCTTAATAGCATGGCAATACCAAGGTTACCAAGGTTGCCATAAGCTTATTTCACAGGAACAATAGAAAATACAGAATTTTAGTGTGAGATTAATTCACGATTTTTTTTATTCATTTAAATATAAATATACGAATTCTTTTATTATTTAGGTTCCAATTATGATCTTGGATCTAGATCCTGAAACTGGCAGAGCTCAGTAAGTAATCAGTTTTAAGACATGAAAGATTACAATCAATTTGCATCAATTGATCCGTTCATTTCAGTAAAACAGTCACTGAATTTACGCAACAAATAAGTAGAGGAAAAGCCTACCGATTAAGTAGACTATGAAATGACTCGAAAAGATTTCATTCCCTTTTGAAGATCAATAGAGCGAAGGGATGGCAAATGTAGAGCTTGTTATGGTTTTGTAGTGATTGCCAGTCACTGAAATGATGGCCCAAATTAACTCATTCGCATAGATTTGGCCGAAGTATAGCTTTTCTCATTAGAAACACATTAAACCATTGATCCGATCAACAATTTTTAGATATTATTGGCAAAAATCGATCGAAAAACTTACAAGAAATTTGATAAAATATTTTTTTGTTAGAATCAATAGTTGGCCATATGTTTGGCTCATCTCTATTCCATACCCATTATTGAATTGATTGAACATATTTTTTGTAATAATGTAGTGCAGCCTAAAGAGCAAAGTTCGGAATTACATTAAACTTTTCAAAAGTAATATAGACTCATATGAATCGTTATTTTGGCAAAACATGCGATCATTACTGCAGACCAATGAAGAAGATTTATTGACCACTTTTAGTGCTGACCAATCAATGATTTATTCCAAACAAACTGACAACTTTTCGATGAAAAATAAAAAAAGATAAAAAATAATATTCATCTTCTTTTTGAACAATTAATCAAATTTCGTAATCTTTTCAATGATTTTAATCTAATAATTAAATTATTAAAAATAAACATTTGGCTGATCGTTGACTTCTGTCTTCAAATGTCATTCAACTAATAATTGAATTTTAAAAAAATAATAATTGACTGATGAGCCCAGACGTGGGCTTTTAACTTAACAGGATACCTTTTTAAAATTACAGCGAAATTACATTTTTAAACGGATATTATTAACTTTTGTGTTAAGTGTTTGGTGTTTTTGGAATTCCTCCAAAACTACTTGAGCTTAAATTAGGAATTAAATTAAGTGATCATATCATAAATTGCAGGAAAAAATGGTTAAAGACTTGAATTTAAAAAAGCAAATTAAAATGTTTAAATGGCAACACATAATATTAGTTAGTTTTGAATTGCCATTTTCTTGCCTGAAAATTAGTCAATAATCTGATATTACTTCCTAAAAGTCATTTATTATTTTTGAAAATCTTGTTTTATTTTTAATAAACTTCAAGTTAGCTTGAGTTAGGATTAGGTAAATATTTTTCTTTGACTAGCTTCTTTTTTAAAGATTATTTACAATTAATTATCGGTTAAAGTAATCGATTATTTTGTCTTTTTGTGATAAAACCAGTAATTTATAGGTTATATGATATGTTGTGTCGAAAGATATGATAAAAATAATGAAAATTAATTAAATACTAAATAAATTGGGATTAAATATAAATGTAAATGAATTGTGAGGATTGTCTTCTATCTGGTTACGTCATTACATGTGTATAAATAATAATCCAGGTTCATTATACGGACCAAATATATCTGATTTGATTGTAAGATCTGACAGATTTGACCAAAATTGACACAAATTTAAGTTAATCATAAAGTTCTAAATCTGTGCGATAAAGATGTGAAATACAAGTATAGAATTGTGAGAAAACTGATCTGACTATTTTCTTATCTTATTATTCAATTAATTCAAGACATGCCAAACACATATAATTTTTTCATCGAACTTCACGAATGATAAAAATGAAAAATATTTACATAAATACTATTTTAATGTCAGATGAGAAGTAATACAAATTTATTCTATTCTTAAATATAATTATCTGATTTGGAAAATTTAAAAGCAATTTATCAAAACATTTTGCCAATTAATAGCTATTTTTCATCCCTTCGACTGAGTTTTGACATCAAATCAATTTAAAATAATATTTTCTATTTAAAGAATTTCAATTAAGAACTCGAATCTTTTGAAATTGATTTAAATCAATGAATAAAAAGTTACGACTATTTGCCTAATGAATGACAAAACAGAACTAATCGTAAAATTAATACCATTTCAATTAAGCCTTCGGGGGTAACAAACCGTTCCTCTATTTTCTTAGTTTCTTTAGGGCTGTTCTCTTCCAACAAATATTTAATAAATCCTTAAGTAATCTTTTTTTTAAGGAATACTCAAAGCCATCAATAAATTAGACTAACATTTGATACGGGATTACCTCATATTTGGATCAGATTGAGAACCAAAAAAAGATATCAATGCCTATTGAATTCGGACGCAAATCATTCTGTCCTGAATTGAGTCTTACTTTTTTGTGCTCTACTAATGTTAACATCGTTAGGATTATCACAACAAATAGACATAAACTTAATATTGTATTGAAATCTCTTGTGCTTCAAACAAACAATATATTTGTCCGAAACTTATTTATTATTTGATTCTCTCCTAAAACCAGGGGTGATCAGTAAGTGAAATGGGAGGGAGTCTAGAGTATATTTCGACTTTAGGGTGGTCAAAACCCCCCGTACTGTCCATCTCTTTCTAAAACCAAATTCATTTCTTTTGGTTCTTTATTCCGAATAATTGGATTTTTTGTTTAACAAACAAAACATAAATTCAAAGCATTTTCTAAATCATTAGTCAACGATTTGATAGTTTTTTGTCCAGGAAGTCACAAATTCTTACAATTAGTCAGACTTTAGTCTTGAATAAAAAAATTATTATAAATTAAAATTATAGAAAAATTTTATATTCAAATTTAAACCCAAACTCTTCTGAATATAAGAGAAATTAGTTTTTAATTGAAGTTATTATCTATTTAATGATGAATATGAAACAAATTAAAAACATTATGAGTACTATCTTTTCATTAAAATTCATTTAAACTGAAATTATATCTCAGTATTTGATTACGAATTCAAACGGCTAAATAATCACGAATTCAAATAAAACTAATGAAACAGAAGAAAATCAGATGAAACTAGTCTTGTACTCAAGTCTTGTAACGCTCGAGTATTTTTTTTCTACATTATTTTCATTCCATTATAATCTGGAAACATTTGATTGGAAATTCATATTTCTACTCAAATTTCATGACATATTTCTGATGAGAGTATTGTTTCGCAAAGTTATTTGTAAAAAAACTTGAATATTTGTCAAGATTCATTTAAATGTTTTGGATAAATGCCTAAAACTTGTTAATAATTGCAATCAACTACCTCACGATTTATTGCATAGAAGTTATACTTAAAATTAATCGATAGTTTATTTTTTTCTTGGTATTATTTCTTTTGTTTTGATTTCAATTTCAAGAGTCACGATTGGAAACAACAGCCCTTCCTTTAGCCCAGAGTCAGTTATAAAGAATTTCGAATAAAGGAGTTTTGGTTTTCATTTATTTTCCAAATTGAATTCCAATCGATATCTGAATAATAGTAAACCTGTTCTTTAGTTTCGCTCTAACTTTTGATAGTGTAAAACAAATTTCAAATTCAAATCCTTATTCGACAACTTTTCCGATTTAAAACTATTCGGACTTTTCTTACTCCAAAACTGACACATAATGACTGCCAATTCTTTTACTTAATAGACAACTGAATCGAAAATTATTTGCTATAAATAGCAATAAATAGAGGAATGGCTGACCAGTGATTCATATAATTCACTAAAAACCTAATCGAATGTAATTCTAATCTGAGTTAAGACTCAGTATTCAGCCATCTATTCGACTCATGAAGGATAAAATAGCGGCAAATTTTGGAAGATTTGCTAGGCGACACAGGGAAGGGTAAAAAGAATGACGAAAATAGCGACCGGAAACGCCATTAATGGCGATCCCCCCAAAAATAAGCCTATTTAAGGCATAAATTAGGTAATTAAATCACAATTATGATAGCAATCATGTTTCAAGAATAAAATCCTCAAAATGAAAAACAAAATGCCCACTTTTTGACTATCAATTCTAAAAAATTGATGGCGGGCAATTGACTTTGGAGGTGATTCCCCAGTGCGCTGCAGGATAGGTTTTTCTAAATTTTCGAATACGGTTGGCTAACCCTGAGTAAAAGATAAGTCGCGAATTAATACTCGAAATAACGATTTTGTATGTTTTTTTGGTCAGTCATCTCATCATTGCTTTGATTCGTTAGAAAATAAATCATTTTCTGAATCTCTTCGTTAGTAATTGTGAAGTGATTGACACAATTACGAGAATAATAGAAGATTTCAAATCGATTTGTTTGAGTCGATTGAACACAGATTAGGCTCCAGTTTAGGTTTTCTATTGCATGGATGCTGTTGATTCTGGGTCATACAAACAATCCACAAGTCGAAAAATAAAAAGTCATTCAATTCTATATTTTTCAAGGCAAAAATGGTTATCTCTGACGCTTCAATGCAAATTGAAATCCCAGTTTATTTGGTAAAATTATCTATAAAAAGAACTTTGATCCATTTCAATATTGTGATAGTGATATTATATTGATATATCAAGTAATCCAGGTTACAATTGTCACTTTTACGACTTGTACCGATTGTCCTTGTTAAGTTCATTTTATTTGGTGACAGAATTGAGTCAAGCTTAAAGTTTGCCTCAAAATTCCAGAATAATATCAACAATTCTCTTTTAATAAATTGATTTTTAGATAAACAAAATATTTGCAATTTGAGACCCACTTAAGGCTTACTTGTTATTCAATTATTATTGTTATAAGTTTTCACAAATTAATGAATATTCAAATCAATCAAATATTGAACATCATTTGAGCTAATCATAACTCATTCAAATGTCTAATAATTACAATCAAGACATTGACGAGTGTTTGTTTGAAAATTATATTTTGAAACGCAAATCATTTTCATATTTGATGAGAAAACTATCAAAAATAGTCTTTAAGATAACAATAAGTATTGATATCTTAATTGAACTGTAGTTCAAAGTAAACAGAATATTAACATCTATTTGACATCTTATTTCAAAATAGAGACCTAACTTATTGTTTTTAATTTTAAATGTATGACCAGTGCTAACTTTAGATTTCAATGTTAATGTTCAATAGTCAGGCCCTAGGCTCTAAAGTTTAGGGTATGCTTGTTCAGTTCTATACGGTAACTTGTTAACTTTTCGTGGAAATTTCAAGTAATTACAAGTTACCTTGTTACACTAAAAGAGATGGCTTGTCAACAATTTTCCATTGGGTCTAAAGGGTTTTAAGAAGGGACTCATCTGATCCTATACCTCCTCCTTGGCTAACCCTGGTTTTTAGTTTAGGCCATCTCTGCATTAGAATAAACTTTTCGGGGTACATGCCCTTCTCGATATCTCTGTCTACTCTTTCAGTTGACTTTATACCAAAACTGGCTCTAATTTGAATGATTGTCAGCGGAAAAGTCAATAATTGATTAAAATCTCAATGGTTTGTTGGGATAAGTGAATAACTGGTAACACGAAATGACCGGTAGTTTATCTCAAATCAATTAAACAGAGAGTCGATAATATTTTGCTGCAAATGACATAATTTATGGCAAAAAGTTTTGTTTGTTTAATGCGCTTAAAGTGTCGCTCAATTGATAGGAAATCTGTAGATATTTTTACAGCACTTTAAATGTTTTTGATTTTGGTTTTGGATTTCTAGTCAATTAAATTTAAATGTATTTATCGTCTATTTCACACCAAGTTAACTCGTTTATTAAATTATTGTGTGCCTAAAGTGATGTTAGTCAATGATCAATTAAATTCAAATCAAAATTTATGATAAACTTGGTTATAATGAACAGTAATTTTCAATTTGAATTCAATAAATACATAAATCAGAAGCGATTATTGAAGAAAATATTTGACGAAACACTGATTGCTGTCAACGAGATTGCGATCAGTGAATACTTCACCAAAGGTATGGCCATTAAAACTATTGCCTGTCATTCAATTGTCTCTTTAAACTGTTTTATCATTTAATATCTTTTCACTACTGTATTGTCTTATTCTTCGGACCAATTCATTCATTCATTGGATAAAAAAGAGTCTGAAAATCAATTGCATTAAAACTTTTTCCGCTTTTTATCTCATCTGAATTGTAAGGAAAACTAATATCTCAAACATTCAATTGTTCTCTTTTTGTATAATAACCATAAGTTGTTATAATTAATAACTTTGTAATTTTAAAATAAACCAATAAATTAAAGACTTTATGAATATTTGAGAGGAAAGGCCTTAAAGTTCATTAACTTTTTTGTCGACTAATCTGGTAATCAATTCATTATCCGATAATCTTATGAGATATCAAAATGTTTTGCAAATTCTTCTTAAATTATTGTTTGTTTTGTTGAATATTTTAAAATGTTTTTGTTGTTTCGATAAACATTTAGCCTCAGGTCTGAAGCATTTTTATGCAACAATTTCACCGACGCCTTGATTTTGTTTCACATTTTTGTTTATTTGAATTTTTCTAAAGAAGTGATTCTTCTCTACAAAAACAGATAAAACGGAAAACTTTGTGTTTAGTTTGAATTTTATATATCTCTTGAAATTGTATGTTAACCGAACATAAACAACAAACATAACGATGATCAAGGTCTCCCCCTCAAACCGACAAAACTAGATAAAACCCTTGCAATTTTATTTGAACTTAATATTCAGGAACAGTTTTCCTAAATCAGATTATTAGCGAATATTTCCGACTAAAAGTGATTTAAAAGTTTGAAACTTAAAAATTTTATTTTGAATTAAAAATTCTGGTAATAAATGAATTGAAGATATAATGAGTTTTGGAGGAATCGAGACGACGGCTGATTCCCAGAGTCGTCGAACTGGCAGTCAGTGTTTCAAATGCTATCTTAATTAACGAAAGCTATGAATTGATCGCACAGTTCTTCGTTAACAACTAATCATTAAATAAATTATTTATCGGAAACTGAAACTCAATGACTGACTGACGGGTCGTTTCAGAACACGAGTCGTTTGTGTTATCGCTTTTCATAACAAAGAAAATCATTATTCAGTTGAGGTTTTGACAAATATTTGGCTAAATATAGAGAATTCGTCGAAATTAGTTGTATATAAGAGGCGCCACATTTTAGTACTTTAATATTCTTATAAGTGATAACATCAATCAAAAGCAAGGACTCAGGAATTGCAGACCTTTTCAGATATTCTCAGTTAATACTAGTTTTCAATTTTATTGCGAAATTCATTGATTAAAATTCTTATCCAATTTTTTCAGACCAGTTCTCAGAAATCAGTCTCAAAGAAGAAGATGAGAGATTCATCCGGGAAATCATCGAAACTCCCATTGGGATCGTCATTCTTGGCTCCAAGTCGTGGGCAAAGGCTATTGTCCTCAATGAACTCCTGGGCTGTACTCTCCTTCCCGTAGGTTTTGCACAGAATTTCAATGAAAAGTTTAAAATTAATTTCATTTAAAACTGAATCCAATAGGTCGACAGCTCAGACCGAACGCCTCCGTGGCGTACAATCAGATTTTTGTATGGCAGCCAAACAGTGGTGTCTTTAGCCGTCGCCAACTGTTATGAATTGGTTGAGCACTTGGCTGTTTATGACCAGGTCTGGCAGACTATTCCCAAAAGTGATCTTGAGCTTAAAAATGGGGACCCTAGTGCCTTCAGAGATCCAGGATATCATTTGGCAACTCTTGAAGTGAAATTACCCCACCCTTTGCTCAAAGACGATGTGCAGGTCATAGTGTCTCCGGGACTGAACGACTTCGAAGCCATATATTCGTGTTGTTTCGAAAACATTAATCCGATAGTAATCTACGCCATCGCCGGCGAAGACGAATGTTTGACACCACTCGATGTCCAACAGTTATCAGAATTTAAAATCAAAGAACCAAAAGTTCCCATATTTTTCGTCAAAACCAAAGAAGTTCGAACGTCAAGAAACAGTCCGTCCCCCAGTTTTTCAGATTTTTCCACATCGGAGCTGACAGAGTCACAACAGCACTGGTACTTAAGACATCACTCAACCTCATTGAGTCCAACCTTCCCTGGCTTTAACAGTCCACCACTGTCTTCATCAGTAATGCCTTCCACTTCTCTGCCGAACTGTGCGAACGCTCAGTTCGAAGCCTTTCATAGGAGTTCTTCATCCATGGCTTTATATCAACAGTTATGTAATTTGGGATTTCTGAACCAAAGCCGGTCTCATATGAGGGGACAGTTGACCCACGAATCAGTGGCCAAAAAGTCTCGGCACGACTACTTCTTTGACGTGACTTCAGAACTGATGGAAAACTTCAATGAATTCTCTTCGATATTAGTATTCTTCCGAAACATTCTCCGTTCAAATCTGGTTTCTGCGGCCACTCTTCTTAACGAATCACATAATCATTGCCTTCGAATGTTTATTCTGACTGCTTATGACATGACATGGGATTTGCAGATAACCCCTAAAAGGATAGAATATGCGAAACAACGCGAAGCAGAGCTCTTCTCATCCCTTATGGCGATCGCTAACAAAAAACAGGAAGAAATCAAACAATTGATTTCAGAAACCATTGATTTCATGCGTTCAGATATATTGAATCAGGCGGCTAACCATGAGTTCACCAATCCTATACTCAACTACAACAATGTCAGCGCTCGGGAACTCCAGAACTGTACAGAAGAAATACAAGACTTAGTGCTGACTCTCCTCAACAGTGCCATTGCATCCAAATTAGTCGGTTCTGTAGACTATATGCGTGAATCATTCATCGGAACTCTTGAGAGGTGTCTGTCCTGTTTAGAGAACTCGTGCAAAGTGGCCGGGGAGCCCAAGGAGGCCACTAATGCTCTCAAAGAGATACTGAACGCCGCCTATCAGATAGAAGTCAATATCAAAACTTCGCATAACTTTCTTCGTGTTTTGTGGGAAAAAATGAAACAATTGGTTCAAACAGTTTCGTGGAAACCATATCCCTGTGTCGACTGCGAGTGGAAGAAGAAGGTGGCCAATGATATTCTGGACAGTCTCAGTGAATCCAGGCTTGCAAAGAGTATTTGTATGCAATTCAGAGATAAACTAAAACAATCGCACGAATTATTCACAGTATCGCTCAGACAATTAGGTATTTGTTCTGTTCTTCATTTCGAACCATTCTTCCATACCTTTCATACCCTTTTTAGAGGCCATACATACTGGTCGTATGCGTCGGACCGATGATCGCCGAGAACAGGTGCGAAAAAATCATGCGCCGGGTTTCGCAAGATTTGCATTGGAATCGACTTCTCTGATCGATGTTATCATTCATGGAATGCCGCAATTGGGACGTGAAGTCGGTAGAGGACAGTATGGAGTTGTATATTCTTGTGATCATTGGGCCGGCTATTCGCCCTGTGCAATCAAATCTGTAGTGCCGCCCGACGACAAGCATTGGAATGACTTAGCGATGGAATTCTATTACACCCGTTCTATTCCAGAACATCCACGA
Source organism: Euzetes globulus (assembly GCA_034695525.1). Classification (NCBI taxonomy): domain Eukaryota; kingdom Metazoa; phylum Arthropoda; class Arachnida; order Sarcoptiformes; family Euzetidae; genus Euzetes; species Euzetes globulus. The sequence continues at coordinate 15,336 of JAQIWP010000306.1, forward strand.
ATTGTGCAAATCAGAGGATCAGTCATTGACTACCATTATGGCGGAGGTATTACTCCTGCAGTGCTTCTTATTATGGACAGAATGGTCTGCGATTTATACGCCGCCATCAAAAACGGGTTGGAATGGATGGCAAGACTCCAAGTGGCCATTGATGTCATTCATGGCATCCGTTTCCTTCACGGACAGGGATTAGTGCACAGAGACATCAAATTGAAGAATGTTTTGTTGAATAATAAGAATCGGGCAAAGATTACAGACCTTGGCTTCTGTAAACCAGAAGCAATGATGTCCGGTTCGATTGTGGGCACTCCCATTCATATGGCACCTGAGTTATTCTCCGGTCGATACGACGGAATGGTCGACGTCTATGCATTTGGAATACTCTTTTGGTATATATGTGCCGGTCATGTCAGGCTTCCCTATGTCTTCGAACAGTGCCAAAGTAAAGACCAATTGTGGACTGTCGTCAAAAAAGGTGAGCACACCGTTAGACTGGTTTTCTTATAAACTGCTATAAATATATTTTGTTGTTTAGGCGCCCGACCCGAACGACTGCCCCAATTCGACGACGACTGTTGGCTTCTAATGGAGCAGTGCTGGAATGGGGACCCGGCTCTACGGCCCCTCTTAGGCAATGTCGAATCAAAACTAATGGAAATACGAGAGCACTACCGGATAAGTCAGCCCCCGACCGGTTATAACAAAAATTATATGAGAAGTAAAGTCAGTAAAACCAGAGTTAAAAACTAATCCCTTTTCGCCAAACATTTCCATTTTTAACAGTTTTTAAATTTTATTAGTTTTTAATTACAATCAAACGAATAAACACTTGAATCGATTCGTAACTTCAATTAATTTTATATAAATAATGGAAATACAATGAAAATAATATGAAGTTGTCTTTTAATTCACTATTAATTACATATTAGAATAGTCTTTAAGCCAAATAATTGAGAACTTCTCTCTCCTCGTTATTCCTCTCCAAATACTCTCTGTTAATAAGATCTTCGATTCCTTTCTGTTGAGACAAACAGCAAATTTATAATCTATTTATATCAAATGACAAATACTTTAATCATTGGAACGGTTGGAGTGAATTTGGCGCCAATCTGTTCAAGTACTTCACTAATAAGCTCCTGGTGTTTAAGTGACTTTCGGGTTTTCATAATCCGAACGATTGCGGCCTTTATTGGAGTCAACGATAAGTTTATCAGAATGAGCCTCAAAATCAATGGCCAGAAGTATACCTCAATCACGTATTTGCGCGACTCATCGATCTGTTTGTGGGTCCTGTCGTCCTCTTCTTTGGTCTCAGACTTAATCGGAACGTTTATATTGATTTTATTCTTTTTGTTGTTATAATTAGTGTTTAGTTTCAAAATAGAGTCTTTCGTCAATTTTTGGATTGACTTCCATTCGGGACAGTCAGTCATCAATACTTTGACTCTGAGTAGAATCGCCAATATTTGTGCGAGAATTTCCATTTTAATTTGTGTGTGTTCTTGCAATGACAGGACAGACATCTCATCGCAAGTGTTGTACAAAAGCATTATTGAGATTTGAAATACACTGGCCTTTAGGTCAGACAAGTATTAAATCAAAGGATCAGAAGGCTTAGAGATAGACTTACAGTAAAGGTAAATGGTTGTGGTCTTTTACTACACCGAAATTGAATCTCTCCTTTGGACTTGGCATATATCCAGGTCAGTTTCCTTCCCTGGTGTTTATTTACATAGAATGCCGTATAACTGGAAATACCGCTCTCTAACTAAAAGACAGTTCAAATGAAAAACAGAGCAATTGAGTTATGCGTACCTCTTGAGGGATAGCGAATTGACAGTTAATGTTTCCGAAGGGCGACGCACTGGCACTGATCACCTTCACCGTGAACTCAACTGTACATCAAAGACAATAAGTTAGTATTGAATCAAGATTCAAAACAATCAAAGGTAAAGTACCGGGTAAATTGAGATGACCTTTCTTGAAGGTTTTGTTTAGTTCTTCACTTGTCTGGACGTCTTGGAATATACGTTGCAATTTGGAGGTGTATTCCATACCACAGGTGTCCTATTAATTAGAAAAACCAAATTACAGTCCATTGCTATTAACTGAACAGAGGAGACGTACCTTCAGTTTGCTTAGAATACTGGCCTCAGCGTCACTGCTGTCAGACATGTCTTGGAGTAAACGAGTTGTCAATAGTTTCAAATAAAAGTTATTAAACACATCCTTATCCCGAATGAATCGGAATATAGTGACCGCTTGAGTCAATTGGTTTTCCAGATCTCCTTCAGCGATCTTCTCCTTGTTCTTCAGCAAAATATCGCAATATTTGGCCAACAATTCGGGTGTTTTCTTAGATTTTATGGGAGAAATCTCTGTCACTTTATTGTCGTTAACAAAATCCATGGCAGCCTTTGAGAAAACGACTCAATTGAGAACATATTTAAATTAAATGCTATATTAAAACGGACCGAATCGAGGGCTTTATAGAATTGAGGGTCCGATTGAAGCGATTTGTCCAATAGGTTCTTGTATTTCTCGTAAACCTTCCAAATAGTGCTGACAAAGGTGTGGGGGTCCTCTACTGCTTTGGTCGCTACTGACTCGATTGCGTCCAGACCTTCCTTCTTGATATGGCTTTGAAAGAACAAACACAAGTCTGTGATCGCAGTGTCCACTCGTATTACCAGTTTGTAAAGTGTGGCCAATTCTGTGATAATCAGGTCATTAGTTCAAAATTGATTTCCAGAAAATGATATCAACTGACGGCTAATGTCGTCGGCAATCAATAAATGCTTGAACTCATTGATGAATCGATCGATTTGTTTAACAATAAGCGCCTCTTCCACGATATTAATCAATGGTTCCAAAAGACTATTATTGAGATAACGCTTTACTCTATCCCTTTCCTCTTCGAGACGAGTCGTACAACGTTTCATGTATTCGGTAAATGAGTTGCTTTCGAGAAAAGAGACACTTTCCTTTATATAATACTCTTTTGTTTGTTCGAGGAATGGTCTTTGAAAGGACTCCTCGAAGTTTTGTGTCGTGTACTCATCGATTTCAGTGCCCACATGTGTCAACTCATCTGAAATAATCGATTTAATCAATTAAATGAGAAGAAAACAATCAAAATAAATACCAAAACAGTCGACAACTCCACTGACAAGACGAGTATTAATTGTATCTCCATTTCGGTCTTTCTCTATGAGTTTGAGCACAGAATTTGACACTTTTTTGCCGAAATCCTTAAGTAGACTTTGGCGCCACTCCAGTTTAGCCAACTATTAGAATCAATTGTCAGATAATTTTCTTCTAAAGCAAATACAAATACATACGACTTGGATTTCGGGGATGTTTTTGTCGGCATTGGACTGACAGTGATAGCGATTGATATAATTGCAGACACCGTTAAGAACTTTACTCGAGAACTTGTAGTCCTCCCATTGCTTGGTATAGAAGGCCAGAAGAGACTCTTCGTCCGGATATGAGTTACATTTCTGTCAACCGATAAACAAATCATTGGAAAGCATTCAAAACAAGACAATCAATCATTGAATACTTCACGCAATCCTTCGATGTGATCCTTAAAGAATTGTTTGATCTGTTTATATATCTTTTCTTTAATGTTGATCTGATTGGACACAGTCTTGTCCTGTCTATGGTTTGTGCACTTATTGTAGATCAGACTAAACACCAAATTGTTTACAATTAGTTTACAATTAATTTTTAATTCATAGGCTATTCGTTACTTTAATTTGTTTTTTGGTTAAAATTAATTAATGTTTAAATGAGTACTCATTTAAAAGTCAAATGTGAACTCAAAATCTAATTATAGATTTGATTACGAAATGTTGGGATCAATTGAAATATTAAGAGTTGGACAGAGAGATAAATACCTGTAGAAAGAGACATATTGCTCCTGAGACATCTGTGTCTTCTGTTCAGCAAAGATGGTGGCAACCGTTTGGTCAAACTGGTCCATAAACTCATCTCTTGGAGACATGTCTTCAATCGAGTGATCGTTATTTCGTTTTCGACCTATTTTTAAAAATTCAAATCAATTGAACGTAAATTTAAGTAACGGTTAACACAATTAAAGACAACTAAAGCTAAATAAAGGCAAATGTGATAAAACTGACCCTTTTTAGTGTTAGTCTTTGTATTGTTAACCATTCCTCAGTTGACTAATGGAAAAAATAACTCTAATTATAATCGAAATAAATTACAAAAAGTGACGCAATTCTGGGCAACGCTTTTAACCCTCAGTTAGTAATTGTTTAGAAGAAAACTATTCTTACCTCAAATCAAATCTAATTTCAATTCGTTTGAAACGAATTGAAAACTAAAATCGTTGGCAAAAATGATTTGTGAACTCAATTGAAAGCAACGTTAAAAACACGAATCACTTGAATAGCAATCAGTTGAAAGCATTTACGTCAAGCCGTATCTCATGTTTACAAAGGAATACTCCCTTCACTTATAGCGTTACACTATTAAGGCATTGGTTTGCCGGTAGATAGCATTTAATGCAACTTTTAGACAAATTTTTGACTTTTTCTTCCAAAAAAACATTTTTTTTGTAACAGTTTTTTTGGTTAATAAATTAAGCAACAAATCTAATACAGACCTTAAACTTTGACCAAATTAGGTCATATAAAAAAGTACTCTAGCTACAACTATCATCATTTGTAAACTTTCAACATCTACAGAACTCTACTTCAACTCATCTTCCTCAATATTCAACTTAACTTGTACAAAATGTCATTACTGAATCGGAAATTAATTGACAGCAATAAAGTTCCCAAATCCAGAGTAAACTCATCTCGATAACTTTACTGAAACTTCTCATTAAAAAAAAGTGGCATTCTTTGAATCATTCTCTTTATTTGTCTTTCTGTCTCTAATTTCATTAACTTAAATAAAATTGTTGACTAAATTAATCAGTGGTTGAATAACTTTTTAATTATTTGAAACTCTTTGAATGGTCTTTGGCAGCAACTTAATATCACCAAGCTTCATTTGTCAATTCTTTAAACAATTTTTGTTGAATTTGAAATTTTAGGTTGAATTGCACCTGCATTTAGGCGGTTCTATCCGATTGTCAACACTTTGGGAGTTATGCCAAAAGAAAGGTATTAAACAAATTGAATAATTCAATTGATCCAATTGTTCGGATGTGACTCGAAGTGATTGTGAATACTTTGCTCTTTAAGCTATAAAACTGACACCAAATGGAACATTCCGTGAATTGACTGACTTTTGTGTAATCAAAAGACCGGGACAATTGATTGACTTTCTAAAAATCTTGAACCACTATGGAAAGGTCCTTATGTAAGTGACAGTTCTCCAACTGACTTGTCATTTCAATTGTTGTAATTGTCTTAAGAGGTGACTCTTATGCATTGGAACGGTGTGCGTATGAGATATGTGAAGACGAGGCCGAAGAAGGAGTTCTTTACTTCGAGTTACGAACTTCTCCTCACTTGAACTCGAATACTGTGAAAAAGAGAAACAATAGTCCTTCGGTCGCAGCCTCTGATCCTAATGCCTGTTCTCCCAAACAAGTGGTTGAATGCGTTCTTAGAGGACTCAAAAGAGGAGAAAAGGACTTCGGGATCAGGTCTACACTTATACTATCCTGTGTCTGTGGCTTTCCAGGTATCCATTAGTTATTTGAAATTTATCATCATTTAATATGTTTCCGAAGAATGGAGTGAAGAAGTGCTACAATTGGCTCAAGAATTCAGTGACAAAGGTGTCGTTGGTATTGATATTGCGGGTCAGGAAGATATGCACCCGACGTCATCGCACAGTTTTACCCAGAATGAAGTGATGGCTTTTAATGCGGCTAAAGATTTAGGTCTTCATCGAACCTGTCACGCAGGAGAGGCCGGTCCCGCAGCAAATGTCTCGTTTGCTTTGGATGAGATGTGTGCTGAAAGAATAGGGCACGGATATAATGTCATCTTTGATGAGCAAGTATATCAGCGATGCTTGGCCTCTAACGTACACTTTGAGGTGTGCCCTTATTCTAGTTATTTCACCGGTTCCATTATTCCGGGCAAACGAAACCCGATCGTTGTGTTCGCTGAAGACAACGCCAACTTTTCTATCAGTAAAGACGACCCAACAGTGACTGGCATTACCCTCGACCACGAATACGAATACTGCAGACAATTGGGATTAAATGAGATGCACATCACTCGAGCGGTCAGACTATTACTCAAACAATTGCTCCAAAAATGAGTTAATTTTATTAAAATTTTGCAGAATATCAATGCAATGAAAGCCGCATTTTTGCCCGAATCCGACAAAAAGCAACTTTTGAAACAACTCTATTCGTTGTATGGCTTTTAGTCATAATTCAAACAATTGAATGATTTTGTAAAATTTCCAATAGATTAAAGCCATTCTGTTCTTAAGCGCTTAAGACAATTAAATATTAGAAATTTTAGAAAATAATATTACCTTTCAAGTATGAATGTTTGAGCTAAATAAAAATAATTAATTGAAGCAAATTTAATAGTTATCAAGCGCTTTGAGTTGGTTACCCCCTTACTAATTGGTGGCATAAAGGGACTTGCCTATTAACAGATTAAGACATAAATGTAGTGCTAATAGATTTGCTTCCAAACCTCATTCAATTATTCTAATTTTAAATTTGTTGACTTGAATGACGAGAATTTCTTTTATTTTAATTTCCTATAAATAAAATATAAGACGAATATTATTCAACTTTTGTCCTCCAAATGGAGTCGAATCGGCCGCAGATAAGCGACGGCAGCGATCGCGTCGTCGGAATGGGTCACAATTTGATATTCATCTCTAAATACGAAAGACATTCATTAAATAATAGACTTTATAAAATCAATTTATTACAAAATAATCCTCTTTTTGAATAGAGGACAGTCCAAAGTGATTGTCTCGTATTCGCCGCCTTCACCGCAAACATTGATCCCATATTTTTGATTGAGTTCTTCCAAAAGAGGCAGCATATCCTCAATAGGTTTAGCCAAATGTCTGACCTCTAAGCCGAGAACCGCCACTTTGACGAGAATGGCTTTGATGTCCGATTCAATCATACTCTTGAGTAGTGAAGTCTGTTCCAAACCCCATATGGGAGCCAACATTTTTATATCGAGTCGTCTGCAGACGTCTTCAACTCTGACCTTCTGATAGTTGGAAAATATAGCGCCGACGGAAATGCCTTCAAATAATATTTCTTTCTTCACATCTGATAGCAGTTGGAAAAGATCTTCGACTTCATCGCCCGAATGTTTATTGTAATCCATGTCCGTTACCACTGGTTTTCCTAATATTGTTCGTCTAAAGAGCCGCAAATTCATGGCCTCTGCGTATAAATCAATGAATTCGTGTCCAACAGTTTGATACATATAAGAGTCTTCTTCTTTAGCCGATTGTGGCATCAGATTTGCCAAACCAACCAACTGGTGGCCACTTTTCGTACATAAATACATGGAATAAGTCGAGTCTTTGCCGCCACTTATTAACCCAATTATTCGCATTTTCGGTATTTATCTATTGATTAATGATTTTTAAAAATAAAATTAAAAACTTATTAAAAGTTTTGAGTGAAGTCTTGAAAACAAAACCAGATTTAAAAGTCCAACACTTGACAGAAGAACACGTGAAAAGTAAACGATTCACAAACAACGTTACTATATTATAATCATTTGCTGAATTTGAATCCAGCAATTTCAAAAAGTTCTAAAACTCGTAAATAACTGACAAATTTAAATTTGAATCGAGGAAATCACGAGAAAGTTCGGTTGATTTATAGTTTAGGTATTGAGTTGAGCCAAGAGTATTGTTTTCTGAATCAATTGACTCGATTATCATTGGTTATGGCACCGACAAAGAGTAGAAAAGGAGTGATTATTGGAGGATTAGTAGTGGGTGCCATCGCTATTGCCGGCTTCAGACACTTCACCAAGAGTAAAGACTTAGTTGGTGTCACAGAAGATAAACAGAAAAACAATCAAAAGGGTGACCCCAAGAAGGAATCAAAGGGTGACCCCAAGAAGGAATCAAAGGGTGACTCCAAGAAGGAATCAAAGGGTGACTCCAAGAAGGAATCAAAGGGATCTCTTTTTGAGAAAAGTAGTGAAAAGGATAACTCGAAGGAACTTCCCCTCACAGAAGAGGCAAAGAAAATGATGAGTGACTTGAGATCAGAAGCCATTCTGAGCTATGAAAAACTAGGACACGACACCGAAGAGAAGAGAAGACAATTCAATGAAAAATTGTTAGCAAAGGCTAAACAATTGAAAACTGGGGCCGAAAGCGATGCAAAAGCTCTGCAGCTGGAAGTCCAGCAGCAAATCGACCAATTCAAAGCAGACACTGAACACTCCCTTAAGACCTTCCAAAAAGAGATTGAGGACAGGTCGAACAATATTCAACAGAAGGCCATTGACGCCAGAGATGAATTTAGCGCTGGACTGCAAAATATGTCAAAAGAGGCCCAAGAAATTGCTCTGAAATGGAAGAAAGATATCCAAGATTATATCGACAAAAAGGCCGGAGAAGCCAAAGATATTGTCGACAGAAATTTTCCGGACAGAAAATGAATGGCAATCGGTATCCATATTCTTAAAGAACTCATTTCTTTTGAAGATTAAAAAGTTTTCAATAAATTGAAACAAGATTTTAAACAAAATTTTTTTTTAATATATTCTAAATTAGTTGATTCGAAGAATAATTCGTAAAGTTTTAATTACACTCACGAAGTACCAATTTTTTGAACCACCATTTTTGTGAACATACTGATTTTATGAACCATTTGCTAAAACCATTAACCCGGGACAGGGCTCCATAGACATAATGTTAAAAAAGTTCCATTTTTATGAAGTTCAATTTTATGAACAGATTTTGTGAACCAATTGTGTATTTTGAACCAATTTTGTGAAGTAACCGTTTTTATGAACCTAATTGCCTGACCCGACCATCTTCACAAAATTGGTACTCGAGTGTAATTAAAAGATAGCAAATAAGGGTTTTTTAAATATTTATGATCAAAATATGACTAAAAGGTTAAGGTATTTGCAGAATAGCCAGGGTGACCTGACAATCCCCTAAATACCATCCAAATCTAAAGAAGTTTGAAATATACAGAAGACTAAAAATTCGTAGCTCTCGGACCCGCTTTTCGGTTATAATTGATATATAAATATTCACTTATTTATGAAACAATTATTTGTTTTTGAATAAAAACATTTAATCTAAAATTGAGTAAAAATTCAATACTTCAATCGATTTATACAATTTTATAATAAATGATTAGTTAATGGAATTCATTGCAATATTTATCTGAAATTCAATTGAAAATCAATAAAATAATAGAAATATAAAATCGATAAAATAATTAAATAAATTTTAGGACAAGTCCTCTAAAGTGAAGGTTTCATGTATTTTGCGGTGATTTTCAAGAGAGTCCAACTTGTAGAAGCTTTTAGAACAACCTGGAAATCCGCAGTCAGTTGGAGTGATCTTACCATGGGTCTTCACGTGTTTCCTCCAATCGATTTTATTCTCGAATATTTCCCGACATTGGGGCCAATCACAAGAGTACTTCGATTGGCATCTGTTTGCATGCATTTCGTGCTCGTGAACTGTCAGCTCCCGTTTGGAGGAAAAGACAAGCTCACAATCGGCCCATTCGCACTCAAATGAGTTGCCAGTACTGGCATATGACTCTTCCTCTTCTCCGCCATTGTGTTCACTCTTATGTTCAGACAATTTCCACTTCAGTTCAAAGCTTTCGTTACAATCGGGAAAATCGCAAACGAATTGTTTGTGCCCTAAATGTGTAAAAGAATGTCGAGTCAAACGATACTCTTTGGCGAACCGTTTGCCACAAATATCGCAACTGAAGGGAGTTTCCACTCCTTCGTCTTCAACAGGAGACTCCGCTTTTGGTGGACGGCCACGAATTCTTGGAATTCTACCAATTTTTCTTTGAGAAGATATTCGATTCCCAAAACCTTTTGATCGACCCCTTCCTCGGCCTGACTTTAAAGCCATTTTTGGAGCCTTTTTGGCAATTTTTTTGTGCAAAAGTTTTGGTGATTTATTTTTAGGTTCGTAATCATCGTCTGACAAATGATCCACAAATATAACACTTCCTTCTGAGTCTTCGCTCAAATATTCTTCATTGGCATCAGAAACAACCAAATCATTAGCCTCTTCAGTATCATTGTCTTCATATTCAGCGAACAGATTGGATCGATAGTCAAGTTTTGTTTTCTTTTGCTTTATTTGTTCCAATGTTCTTGAGTTAAGAGTTGATTGCAATGACAACACTTTACTTTTAGTTATCTCTAATTGTTTTCTTTTAATACACAATTCGTTTTGAATCAAATCTAAGAGTTTATCAAAATTTAAGATCTGATTCAGGATTGAATCAAATTGTGATAATGAGTGCCATTCAGGCGAAAAGTAAGCGTTAATTCGGGGCAAACTTTGCCGCAGTTTGTGGGCAATGAATAGTATCAACAAAGACACTAAACCCATATCTCTGTCGATATCCTCTCTATTGTACTCAATTAAGTGATCATCTGTTGTGGCGTTCGGTTTGTCACTGTTTTCGGTGACATTTTCGTCCCCTTTAACTTCATTATCTTTGACTAATTGCAAGTTGTTTTGACACAAACAAGTGATGAATTGTTGGCTATAATACTGTTTAAGCCATGATTTAATCAAATGAATGGACTGACTGTCAGTTGAGTTGCGTTTTAAAGCGATTTGATATTTACTGCAAAGCGTCGATTCAATCAGATTTATGACAGACACCAGTCTTGTGAATAACACAGAATCGCTCTTCAGTTCTGTCAGATGAGGCGATTTTGTCACAATCTTATTGATTAAACTGATTATACACTGTTTGTGCCCCGAATCCAACCAAATGTCATTCAAATTCATTTCGAAATCAGGACCAAATCAAATGAAACAATCGGTAAAAGAAGTCATGTTTTCATTGAAAACTATTTTTGTTTATATTTATGTCGGCCTTTAAGTCATACATAAATGATGGCAATAATTGTCCCTTTAAATAGTGGAGCTGTTGTTCTTCCTTAAACAATGTCTGAAATCGAGTCCGCCCTCAAAAAAGAACCCATCGGTCAGCTCTTCGGTCTGTTTGGAGTCACTGAAGACCCTCCAGAAGATCTGAACAACAATCAGACAGAAGAGGGAGAACTGACTGAAAGGGACAATACTTTTGACCAAAACAACCGACAAATCATTGAAATCAATGAGAAATTCAATGAAAACGAATGTGTTGTCTGTCACTCAAAAGAAACCAAATATCGATGTCCTAAATGTCGAACAAAGACCTGTTCTTTAAGTTGTTGTAGAAGTCATAAAATGCGGTTCAATTGCGATGGGATTCGCGACAAATTATCTTTCGTTAAAATATCTGACTTTTCTGATTCACAATTTCTGACCGGTATTTAAAACATCCAAAAAACCATTTAATGGTTTTGATTCAATTTTTTTAGATTATTTCTTCCTCGAAGAATATTCTTCATATGATTTTTCATATGAATCGAGAAAGGAGTTCTATAATTAGTTCCAAAAAAGTCAAGAAAAACCAAAAAAGGGTTTGTTTGGTGAGTCTGTTATTTCAAAGCACAGTTATCTTATATTTAGGGCTCAATTCAAGAATTTTAAGCATTTAATAAACTTTTAATTCAATCAACTTATAGGCTATTAAAACATAAATCAATATTTTAACAGAAATTAAATTATAAAACATTATTTTGCGCTAAAAAACTTCTAATGAGGTGTGAATAGGATTGGCTGAAATCAGACTTTCAAATCAGATTCAGACTGAATCAGTCGTCCTTAAGATTATTTTTGAGATAATATCGGTTTCGATAGCCTTTCATTTGTCTGTAGAATATATTGGAGATAAAATCGGAGCCGCAAACGGTGTTGAGGCTATCCTTAACAAAGCCCATCAATTTGTGTGAAAGACATCCATAAGTTCTGCTCTCGACGCCTACTGTTCTAATGGCTTCCTTCACAAAGTCTTCAGCGCTGGGCACCGAAAAAGAAGGCGTCAAACGAGACATCTTTGTGGCCACAAATGAAGGCAAAATACTTTGAATGATAATTCCCTGGTCTTTATATTCAAAATAAAGGGCTCGACTCAAGTGATCGCAGTAGCATTTGGTCGCTGAATATATCGATAGCAGTGGTACGGGTTGTGTCGCTGAGAATGAAGACATATTAATGATTGTTCCGCGCTTTCGGACAACCATTTTGGGTAAAACCAAATGAGTCATTCCAATCATCGAAACAATATTGCAATTAATTATTGAATGAATAAAGTCTTTTAAATCCGTTATTTTGGTGAAATATTCGCCGATTTTGAAACTCATACCGACGTTATTGACCAAAATGTCGATCTCTTCCACTTCATTGAGTTGTAATTCAATCTTATCGTAAATGTCATCTCTGGTGAAATCAACTGCTATTGTCTTAATGTCAGCACATTTTGGGTTTTTCGACAGTAATTCCTTCTTTACGTTTTCAAGTTTCTCTTCATTTCTACTGATTATAATCAGAGAATAACCCATTTTTGCCAATATATTGGCATATTCCAGACCAATGCCATCGGTGGCTGATTCGAGGCAATCAACAATTTCTGATCAAAAGTAAAAACCAATAATAGGACAAACCTCCAGTGATGACCGCCCAAGAGTTAGGAGAAGGCTTCCAAACTGCACCAAAACCTAAGACATTGGCCAAAAAACAGGTGTAAAAGCCCTTCAGGAGTTTGAAAAGCAAATATGTGACCAATAAATAAAAGACAGTTTTGCCGATCAACTCATAAACTGATGGATCAAACATTTGGTTTACTTAATGTTCAAACAAATAGCTAACTGTGGCTAACATTCATATAATTTTGGAGTCAAACAGATGTCATAAAGCGCTGATTTCATTGAAAACTGATCCACTACTGAACAGGCATTCCTTTTTATTGTAGCTTGTTGCAGTTTACAATCAATCCCTAGACATATGAAGACCAAGTCATATGTGTCAGACATATCGCACCACTGGTTTGACGTAAGATCAATATAACCGGTCTGTCATTGTTTTCAGTGCTGTTGTTTCCACTACTGACCTATTAAATGGTTAAACCACTCAATTGTTAACTGAATTTTCATCTTTAATCATTGTTAAAGTCAGCTCATATTTATGACCTCGCTATTTATTTATTCTGATTATTTTCCCGAACATCATTTGCTGAATAAATTATGCCTTGATGAAAACAAAAATTAGTTTCAAAATCAAGTCCTTCCCTGTGCAACAGTGATACTGATATTAGGAAAGGAAATGTTTTTTTTTACAAAAACACAGAGCGTTGGAACTGCAGCTGATTACTCATTTCACGCATAAACAACTCATTTATTCAACAAAATATTTCCTTTATTTTGGTAAAAAACTTTAACACAAGAAATGCAAACCACTCTTAGCTCATAAGCATATTAATAGGAGTAGCCAAGGTGACATCAAAATTTTCCAAACAGTCATGCTTTTTAAAAATAGGATGACTGAAGTAGTACTGAATTGTTTGAGAACAAATGTGATATAGCTAATTTGTTTTAATTGAGTCTAGATATTTTAGATTTTTTATAGTTAACAACTTAACTTGGAAGGTGTGGTTATGCCTATTGGGAAAGCAATTTTCTTTTGACAATTTAAGGGATAAGTATTGCCATTATTGATGTATGAGTTGTGTGTCAGTTAAGGATGAAAATTTCAGTGAAATTTTGAAATGAGATGAAAGTTTCAGAAAAGGTGAAATAGGTTCATTTATTCAAATCATTGACATTAAACAACTATAAAATTACTTATTGATCTTCAATTTCAATATCAAGCTCAGAGTTAGTATCAATTTGAGATTCAGAATCAGAAAAATTTGAACAGAATGATAATCTTAATCAGGAGTCACTAAGTTGAAAGACGCTATGGGCAAGTGAACTTTCGGTTAGGATGGCCAAATCTCAAAATTTTCCCTCTAGGAGGTGTCAAGTACTTTGTTTCTTTCTTTGGCGACCCCTGCTCTAAATATTTTTGGTTTTATAAAATACTCCACTAATTTCTCAACTCTAGTATTGGATAATTTATTCCTATTCTTGGTATAAATTCTTGCGTGAGAAGAGATTAGTTTGCACTGATTTCGGTAATATATTTC